>JAQGCH010000830.1:0-19217 GCA_034699485.1 Nanhermannia elegantula | reverse complement strand
ATATCTTGTTGAATAGCATGTAGTTATTGAAAAATGGTTTATTTGCTTAGTCTTTAGTTTGAAAAGTTATTAATAATAATTAGCTCAGTATTTCCTCATAACTAAAGTATAGCATTGAAAGCAATTGATTTTGAAATATACAGCAAATAAAGCTATACTGCTATAGGCTTAGGCTTTAGAAAGTTGCGTAATATTAAATAAAATTAATGCAATTCCAAGTTTTCATTGAATAAGATGAGTATTAAAATCATAGACTATAATATAGTCTCCAAAGTTGTTATTATTAATAATATATTATCCAATAATAAATTATCTTTCACTCTTCTAATATTGACCCTATTTTATTATTTAAATTGATATATAGGCATTTATTTCATAAATCATGTGTGGACCCGTGGCTGTTAGAGAACCGTTCGTGTCCGATGTGCAAAATGGATATTCTTAAATACTATGGATTAGTTGTAAGTTATAATAAAACTAAATTTGAAACCTTTCAAAATGGGCTTCAAATTGAAGTCTACGCTTCTTTATTCACATAATATAACAGTAAACTTAATAACTTTTATTCACTATACTTAACAAATAGTTCGCTGGAAGCCAAGAAAGTATACTTAATATTGATGTTGACTTAGATATGAACCAACACTATTGGCATCGGGGAAGACACAGAAGTAGTAGTGGTGGTGAAATCGAAGTGGTGCACATACCTATATCTTCTCCAATGTCAAGAAGTAATAGACGCAGACATCGAGACAGAACCTCTCGATCCAATACTAATAACACTCAGTCGCAAAGTCATTCTTCTTCCTCCCCTACAACGCCCGCATCAATGACAGAACCTTTACAGTCGACTGAAAATAATTTAAATCAAGAACAAGAGGATAGACATCAAACTCTCAATAATTCAATTGATAGTCAAAATTGTTCGCAATCAGTGATTAAAATAAGTTTTGATGAAGTGATTGATTGTGAGCCACTATCGCCTGATACTAATGAGACAAAAATTGAGCTGAAAACTAATGACGACAGCGGTAATTATGACCGCCTATGCAGTGACAAGTATTAAAAACTCTCTTCTAATCATAGTTTAATAAATAGCTGGAAATAAATCTTATTTTTAAGTTATATAAACAGCTAATCATTTCTATAATTTATTAACTGATTATTTTCTCAAATATATTGTAAATTTAATTTATTGATCAAAATCTAATTTATTCAAAATTTGACCACATTTTGGTTTATTTGTGCACAAAATTGCAGTTTGCAAAGATCTCAAAGGGAAACATTATCGCCAATTTGTAACCTATTCAAAAAATATTTTCAGCACACAATTGTCATGGAATTACCAAAAATTCATATAAAAAAGGCTGACCTGCATAAGAGTCATATATACTTTTTAATAATTAGATTTTCCATTGAAAAGTATTGATTTTCTTTTTATTTAAAATTTAATATAATTAACATTAATGACAAAAAGTGGAATTACTCAAAAGGTTTTACCTATATATTTAAATTTTTCAATTTTTTTTACGAAAAATGAGATATAAATAGAATTTAAATTTTAACTTCGACTTATAAAACAGTAAGATCTTAATTATCAAATAATGCTTTTTATATATCAATTCTTATATAAATTTTTATATAAATTAAATTCTATGCTTTTTAATGGAAGGTTTTTTAAGATGTGTTATATATAATTAGTGATCAGCTTTTTCGGCGTAACTCGAATGACAAATTCGGCGGCAATATTCGGCGTAAGGAAAAACCGAAGGATTTTTCCTGAATTCGGCGGTAAAATTCGGCGTAAAAGTAATAAATTCTAGAAATATGTTTTATTCATTTCGTATTAGAAAAGTATTTATAAAAGTAATTAAATTAAACAATTAATAATGAATAAGTCTTTCCTCGATATCTCCATTGAAATATAGTCGCATTTGAATTCTCATTCTGCCTCAATTTAAGCAATTCCTTTTGATTCTAGACTTCGGAGACTTCAAGAAACAGATCCTTATAATAATCGAAATTTTTTGGAACGGATAAAAAATCTGTAGTTTTCTAGTGTTTTTCTATATTATTTTTCGAAAAATTGGGTTTATCCGGCGTTATTTCAAGAAAATTATCTTTACGCCGAAAATTTTTTTTGGGATTCAGCGGCAATATTCGGATTATTCGGCGTCACGCCGAAAAAACCGATCACTATATATAATGCAGGTCAACATTTTTTATACAGTATAGATATTTTGGTTATCTTATGACATGATAAATATGTCATAAAAGTATTTTTCGAATCGGTACCAAATGCCAGGTTTCCTTTTCATTTTTAAAATTCATGAATAATATAATTTATTTCTATTGAAATGAATAATTGAATGATATGCTCAAAGAAATAGTAACTCATATTTATAATGGAATATAAGGTTATATGAGTTTACATACAAAGCAGACAACTTTGCGTAAGTTTATTACTGGATAAGTAATATAGTTATAATAATATGCGGCACATACTTTACTAGTCTTATGTTTGATAAATTGGAGTAAATTATAGTGAAATCGGAACAAACCTAAAAAATATAAAAGTTGAGAATCTTATTTTGTAGAAAAGAAAGCCATACAGTAAATAATATAATAAAAGAAAAACTTTGACCCATTGGTAATTTCTCATAAAATTATATTTGAATATTATTTCAAACATACAGTACTGGTCGACTAACTTAGTTTCTATCTTTGGGTAAACTCTAAACTCTAAGAATTAGAGGCCTACCAAAAACTCAATGGTCTTGTGCATCAATTTTGCTCAAAAATTTTCTCAGTGGGTGAATAAGACACTGAGTTTAAAATTAATGAATGAGTTAATTAAATGGCTTAACAATTATAGCGATAAAGTTATCATTTATTTACCTTCGATGTAATCGACTTGTGTTTAAAATAAATAACAAATTAAACTTACAAACGAAATAATTGAATTCTTTATTTCGAAATATAATTGATTTTATTAATGCTAAACCTTATAGACTTTGTTTTATTTCCAAAAATACTTAATTATGTGAAGACCAGTCAATGTACTCTTTTTTGCAGATTTAAATATTTATTATATTTTTAATCTTTGGGCTTAACTTATTTCTATACGAGTTTTTAATTTTATTAATCCTCACGATTCAGAAGTAAAAGTTGAATTGTACTCAACCAACAAAATAAGGATTCATACTGTTTTAAATTGAGTTTATTATTCAAGAGCTCTATATTATACTTGCATAAGACGGTTTAAGAGAGAGTATAAGAAACTCTATACTCTGTTAAAGTACGGAGTTTTCCATTGAAATTGATTTTGAAAAGTTTAATCAAAAATAAATGTGTCATTCAAAACACATTTCATATGTAACTGCTTTCAGGCATATTTCTAGACTTTCAAAACCAATTCATTTTTTTTTATCTTTTTTGGGATTAAAAACTTTACTTTCAATTAACTATATATACTGCACAGTAAATGAGGTGTAATCACTAATTATGAATTGTGTACAGCCCTTATATTAGTATTGTTTACAAGTGGATCAATTAAATTGAAATATAACATAATTCAAAATGTTAATTAATTTTGAAGATATCTTAATATTTTTTTCAAAATCATGTAAACAAACAGATCATAATTTAAGATAAATTTAATGTAATTTAATAACATTTAATAAAATCTATCTTTAAATCATAATTTTAATAGTAATTGAAATTTTGAAATAAAAGATTTAGAGATTCTTTTATTAAATAATGGAATCTTAGACTGAGAGATATTTATTCGCTTATTATATGGCATGTATTGATTTTGAAATAGACCAATACTGGTATTACTTCTGCTCTTCAGAGATTTTGCCTCTCCTTTTATTCGATCTGTTCATACTGTATAATATGAGCCTTAAAAAAGATATACAATTATCTTTATAATGATTTTTCCTTATGCTTCACAAACACACAGATATCTTACATATAAATAGAATTCAAAATAAAGTAGAGATTAAATTTACTTTACTTTTATGTTAAGCTTAAACTGGGAATTATATTACTCTTTTATTCTGAGTCTATTATATTAAATAGAGAGAAAATTCTCTTGTTTTCATTGTTATACTAAACAAAATGCTGAAACAAGTAGTGAGAAATGGTGTTCCAACGCCATCATATCAACCATCGGCAAAGCCAGTGAAAAAACTGCTTTTCGCCCAAAATACATGCCAGCCTATGATCAATACAATTAACATCAATTTCGAGCCTTTAACAGTTGATTTGTGTCAAACGCGTTGGTTTTTTATACTATTAATAATCGTTGGCTGTATTGCAATATTTAACTTGAGTATAACATACTGGATAATCAATGTCCTTCATCTGACTAATGTATGTAACACTAATAATACTTTATTGCCTTATTTATTATGTTTGTTATGATTGCGTAAAAGCGAGAAACTCCCGAATGTTATAAAAACAACCAAAGCTTTTCAAGGATCAACATTAAGTTTAATTGAGACCATCATCTAAAATTAAAGTGCAAACATCAAGTCTAATATCATTTTTTGATAAATGTCAATCAGTCCTCAAACTATCAATTTTTGAGGCTTTTTAGGGAATTAGGAATAAAACAATCTATTAATTAATAGATGAAATAATTAACATTTTTGGTCAATAAATTGACCTGTTTTTGAACAAAAGCATAACTTGAAATCTGAACTTAGAAAAAATTAAGTTAATAGATAATTCTCCTAGTTATGATTTTTTAATCAATGATCTCAACATTCAGTCTTTCTCATAATTTGAAAAATTCCTCATG
This sequence comes from Nanhermannia elegantula, assembly GCA_034699485.1. NCBI lineage: Eukaryota > Metazoa > Arthropoda > Arachnida > Sarcoptiformes > Nanhermanniidae > Nanhermannia > Nanhermannia elegantula. The sequence continues at coordinate 14,410 of JAQGCH010000830.1, read as the reverse complement.
TCTGACATCATTTCGAGAGTTAGGACACAGTAATGCTAGAACTATCCTTCCGATGTCTTTTCACTTTTTCGAATTTCATTTAACTGAAATTTTTTTTGATACGGATAACTTAAAATACCGGTAAACCCTTTTCTTTAATAGGAGTTCCAACTAAAAAGTAGAATTCTATTAAATAAACTATTTAAGCATATTTCAAAAATTTCTATACACGAGAATTTATAAAACTTAAAATAATGCATTATTTCAAAGCACACTAATAAATTCAAATATTGTAAATCTTCTAGATTAGTGGGTTATAATAATAGATTATCATCAAGCAAGGCGCTTTTTTGAATCAGGAACGGTTTTATATATCACTGCCTGAAATTACATTAATTTGAATTAACAACAAGTTCATTCAATTCACCTCATTTAACAAATTTCCTTTGATTTTCTATTCATTTTCATTGTAAAGTATGCACAACAAACTTTATAATATCTGTATAATATATTTATATAAACATATCTGTACAGTACTCATTGTAATAAAATTATATTAATTTTTTCATTACCTTTTGTTATTTAAATATTGAACTGAATATATTGAAATTTGTATTATACTTTATTTAATAGATTTAACATTTTTGTAATTAAAATCACAATAGGAAAAGCTTATTTCAAAAATTTCAGGCAAATGAATTTCATCGAAGTGAGATATAATCATCCGTCCTAGGAGGGGTCTCACACACAAGCGTTATGAGATCAAAACTAATAAAAACGCTGACTTCGACCTTAAAAAATGTTGTACTAAATGTGCAGGAACATTAAACTTTGGAGAAATGTGAAACCTTAAACATAAGGACTACACCACGAACCACTTGCGTTTAGGGTTTTGTTCTTTTTATGTACGAGTAGAGTAAATGACAAGGCTTTATCACATTGAGCCTTTTTTAAAACTTAAGCCTAGCGCGCTATCGGCCAACAGAACCAAAACAAACTAATTCTAATGTTGATCTGGTGTTGATTTACACCAAATAAAATAGTTTGGTTGGTTTTTTAGACAAACTACAATAACCCGCAACTCAACCGATCAGTAGGTGAACACAATGATTCAATAAATTCTTTCTAATTTTTAATATATTATAGTATACACAATATATGCAATGAATCATTTGATCGCTGGTTCATAGTTTAGAAAATTTTGTTTAATTAACTTTAGGCATAGAATAATTTGGGATTTTGCACAGAAAGCACAGTAAAGAAAGCGCCACACTTTTAGTAAATTACAAATGCGGAACACTTAAATTATAGCAATTCAAGGCTTCAACCCTATCATTAACTGATCATTACGTGTATTGCATACATACAGTATTTTATATACTTGAATGTCATTCAAGTTTTTAAAAAAAAAGTTTTGCTTCTTTATAGTGACTAAAAGTAAAACTAAGCTTAATCTTTACTATCATTATATGACAGAATGGTCTCGGATATGGATCTTTTATATTAACAAAGAAGGGAATTAACATTAATGGTGACATCATATTCGACGGATCACTTGAAGCCAAACTAATTAAATCAGTTGATACAAAACAAGCTTTAAATTTCAATTCTGATGATTACACAAACATTGTATTAAAAAATAGTGATTATTTGGAGAATAGTATGACTTTAGGTTAGTCTTATTTCTGCTATAATTGAATCGATAGAACTCGCAAAAGAAATTTTAAATTTTCAACTGATCAATAAAATAGAAAAATTAGGAAATTGTATATTATTATAGAAATAAATATTCATTTATTCGATATTTAAAAACAGTCGAACATTATTAGGTTTATTAATGAAGGCTTTTGGTTGAGATCCAAGAAAAGATTTTGTATTAATCTAATAAATAATTTAATATTTATATTGAATAACAGGTGAAGGGAAGCTCGAGATTCAGGCGACAAACTTTCAGATAAGATCCACAAATCCATTAAATGTTGACAAAATAGATGACATATTATTCAGCGTCGAACCAAACGAAATAACAACATATACACAAAATTTTATGTTTCCGAGTTTGGGAGGATATAAAATCATTAACTCATTGGAGACTAATTCGATTCGTGGAGATCTCTTTCATGACTTAAGGTTAACACTCAATAATTCAATAACAATATAATTATGATAATTATCTATATGTTGAAAAGGCTCGAGTCTCGCACACAACGAGTTAATATCGCTGCAGAACATGATATTTATTTTGATTCAAGAGGTGGTGATATCCAAATCATATCACTCAATGATATTGAACTCACAGCTAATGATTTGATTGCTTTCAATACAAGAAGATTAGAAATTAAGCATTTGAAGAAATCTCATGTATTAAATGTTGATTCAGATAACGCAAAAAAATCATATCAAGTAAGTGATGATTTGCAAACCTAATCTCTATAATTACCTGTGTTTGCAATTATTTTATACATAATATTCTAAACAAATATTTAAATAATTAAGATTTCTTATAGACATTTTCTAAAAATAATTTACTTTTTAAGTTATGTGTTTGCGAATCCGGTCGATTGTTTGCTGTACAGCACGACAGCGTATGCAAAACAGACGTCGAAACCTGTCAGAGCAAAGCTGATGGCTTTAACACTGAAACCAATGGAATGTAGAAATTTTACTTATTTCTAGCTTAAAGACTACACCCGATCGAGAAATTGGATCAGTTTCTAATTGATTACATTTGACTTTTTATGTAAAAATGTAGAATCAAATCAAAAAGAACCAAAGTTTAAAAGTTGAGATCACTTCATGATTAACGAGATTATATTTACAACAATGTAAAGGATGTTTCACAAGATTTACATGAATTACATTACAAGTATTTGAATGATTACAACTTTTTGCCATTAGTATTAAACTTATATAAACAAATTATACAAATTGAAGATAAAAAATAAATCTTAATTATACAGTATGCCTAAGAATTGACTCAATTCTCAATACAACGTTACATACAATTGATTTTGGCTGCAATTTAGTTTGTGTTCTGAATTGGTGCGAAAAAGCCTTTATTTAAGAACCTCCGGCAGATCTTTTGTCTAATCAATTGTCAAAAATTGTCGAAAATCAACATTATTAGAGAGACTTTAAATTGAGAAAAAATTTTAATTATTTAACTAAAATATCAGTTTATAAGAAACTAAATTTAAATTGAATCAAGATTTCACATCTATTATCAGCAAAACATTATTTTAATGAATATTATTATCAAATTCTAAACATGATTTAAAACGGTTATAATCTTCAACTCATTTAAATTTGAATCTAAGCTGAGATACGGTTAACAGTTGAGGAGTTTCTTTGACAAGAGTCTTATAGAATGTCTCATTCAATTAAATTATCATTTAAGCTTTTGTTTCTTCAATTTTTATGGGATGTAAAGTATTTTCAATAGATTACGATAATCTATGAGATCGTTGATAAAAACAAAGTTAATTTCAATTTTGGGCCGATTAGCAAATGCTATATGAATTGTTTTGCTATATTAATATTTAACTTAATAGTAAATTATAAAATTTTCTTAACACAAAACAAACTTTGCTTTAATAGACTGTTTTCTACAATAATAAAAGTATAAAAATGAATTAATCAATTAATTTGTTTCAAGAATATATGTAAATATCGTTGAATTAGTTTTAATACTAGTACTACATAATAACAATTAAAATGTTTTAATATTTCATTAATAATTGATTGGGCGTGTATTGAATTCACTTTACACTTATACCTGTAATTTGTCCCCATTTGGCTCAGTTATTGATTTGTTCTAAGCATTCAATAGTGAGTAAGTTGTTGTTTCAGTTATTTACTAGATCTTTGAATATTGATTTTGAGCATTAGATCTTACTTCAAATATAATACTAGTATAAGAATATTCTCAAATTAGCCTCAACTCATGCTTTCAGAATCAGATTAAATGCGGTTTCAAGTGTCAAATGAGGCACTTGTTTACGAAATAAAATATTAAAATTACTCAATTAATTGAATTGAAAAAACACAAATATTTATAAAATGCATTTTATTCATATCCTTCAAAAATAAATTAACTTTTTGTAGTAATTACTGTTAAAAATATTTGAGACTTCACTTTATGAGCCAGTGTTTGTTGAAGACCGTGACTGCAACTGTTCACTATCAACATAACAAAAAAATGCTAAGGAAAACATTGATTTACTTTTGCTTATAAATTGATTTGTTTATCATAAGTTATTCACTGAAATGTCTGCAAAACTAATTGACTGAAAAACATCTTACATAACATACAATAAAGAAAATCAAAATAAATAATATTTAAAGTCTAAGGTAGTAAATGGTTATGTAGAAAAAAGTATGTCATTAACGCATTGCACTTGAACTGGTTGTGTATTATATAAACAATAACAATACACAAGTAAGAAAAGGATACATTGAATTACTCAACTGTTGTAACTGAAAGGCAGATAAAAATAAAGTTTTAATTCAATGTAAGCACAAATCAATACAATTGAGAGTTAGATTCAGTTATAACTTACATTTTCGATGAGTTTAGACATATTCTCCTTTGCCATTCGCTTTCCTTCCTCTGTTTGATGACTGCAAACAATTTAATAAACTAAAGTTGATTTTGAGTTAATTAAATTTGTAACTTTACGTGGTTATAAAACACACCCATAAACCTCTTGCTGTAAATTTAAGTCAAAATGCAGTCGCGCGAGCCTTTCTTGCTGTTCACGAACCGCTTCCATTTTCTCGAAGGTTATGTCTTGACCTAAATTTGATGTGAGAAACAAAACAAGGAAGAAGATCACAATGACATCAATTATACTACATAAATAAGAGTCAAGAGCACTAATTCATAAATATTATTAATAAGTTTTATAACATTTTTCTCATTAGTCGATGTTTTGTCAAAATTTGTAAAAATAACAACTTTTAAACTAATGGCGAAAGAAGACTATTAAACAAAATTATTTTCTTAAAATATAAGTTAATTAAAAGCAAAATAATTCACCGAATGCTTGAAGTTTTCCAGAGTGGAAATCGTCGAGTAATTGCAAGAGAGTGTTCTCCATTTGTCGCACATCTGTTATGTCTGAAATAAACGAATGATGAAGTTGGCAGTCATGTTGTGCTCGTGACAGACCATCTGCCACTTTCGGATCATTCTCACAATTGTGACTACAATGAGGAGTGGGAGTCGCGTTCGCAAACACATTGGACGGACGCAAACTTGATATACTTTTGGAGGCGCTCGCATTCAAATTAAAACGTGCTTTTATTTGGTTATGTAATTGTGACACAAACGGACCTTTAGTGCCATCGATCACATGCACAGTCATTTGGTTGCAAATTAATTAACAAAATGAAAAAACAAAAGTGTTAATTAAATCAAAAACATGCTCAACAGTTAGTTTAGGTTAACGAACATCAGTTTACAAAATAATATATCAACTTATTATCGACAAAGCGATAACCAATCAATTTAAACACAGCTCAAGTTTGATATAAATCATTCATTTAAAGAGAGCCTAATATGACTGTCTAAATATTGGCCCAAAGATTCGACGGTTAAATTAATTAAATGTTTTTTGTATATTATATGAGCTCAAACTTATTGCAAAAATAATTAGTTTATTAAACTTATTATATGTACTCTTCGTTGTAATAATTAAAGTAAAATAATAATTGAGCAAAAAATAGATAAACTTTAGTTAATTCTATTGATTATTTGATTCTTCTATAAAGGCTTTCAACTTAAGGGTTCTTTAACTTTGAGTTTATGTGTATTACTATTGAAAGAGTTGACAATTGTTGAGACAAATAAACAGTATTAATAAATAAATATAAAAATGTAAATCAAATTAAGAAACTTTCACTTTTTTACAATAAACGCACTAATATTTAAGTCTTTATGCATTCAAATATTAAACATTTCATAGAAATAAGTGATTTCTATTGAAAACATCAATAATCTATTCATACAATTATTGCTTTCAATCGAAGATACGCTTCAATCAAAACAAGAATCCAATAAATCTTTATTAATATTAATTAACAATAAAATAGGTTTTAATAAAGACATCAAAACAGTCATAAGTTTAATACAAGAAACAAAAGTTGAGTTTTTTTGGTCAAAACAATCGTATAAAACATTAAAATTAAGAGCAATTGAAAGTTTTTGAAAGCAGTTGAATGTCATGTGAATCAGGATTTCAAATATGAATAACTGATAAATACCTATAAATTAAAATATAATTTAAATGATTTAATATTTTTCTTAAATAACAATTAATTAATCAAAAGTGCAATAAAAGAAAATGATTAGAAAAATAAGTTTTAAATGATTTGATATCTATTCAAACCTTTAGTTTTTTTATTAATATTTTCGTTATTATTAGTTTTCTTAACATTTTTATCGCTTTTATAGAGAGAAGTCTTGCAATTGTTATCACTATTTAATTGACTTTTTGACTCATTTTCATTCTTTGAATTATTTGAATTAATTTCAGTTTTGTTACGTCTTGAGTGCCATTTAGACACCGGTTCCGGTCCTGCGATCTTAATATTCATTGACTTATCATTTGATTGCATTTTAAATATTTGTTCAATTCTTTAAAATTAAGTAAATTGTGACTTATTTGAAAACAAAATGAGATTTTCTTATTGTTGACAAAAATCTCATCAAAACATATCTAAACATATTATGCAATACTATTGGACACTGTTTTCACTGCTTTCAAGACCTCTATTGACTGCTTCATAAACTATTAATATATTAAGTTATCATTTAATCGAATTTAATCACAAATGGTTTTACTTTTAAAGTAAAAACTTTTTCATTTATTCAATTAATTGGTATTAAAATGCATTTTATTTTGTTTTTATGCAAATATTTTTTTACTAAAAGTGCTTTAAATAATGAAAATGTGAATCACATTGATTTGAAAGCATATAATAAACACCTAAAGGGAGAGTGAAATGACTGAACATTTTGACGTCATTTATGTATTGGATGTATTGTTGATCTCTATTAAAAGCCAAAAACGTGATCAAATCAAACAATAATTTATTGTTATTTATTTTTAACCTTAAATCAAATAAAAATTAACAATTTATATAATGAGTGATAATGTGATCGCTGAAGACAATGATAAGAAACAAGAGGACAGTACTAATAGTCTGGGAATACCAACGGCTGAGTTTGTGGTGGGTTTGGGTTTGTTATGATTGGCTTTTGTTTTATATGAAAAGCAATTAATTATTAAATTGTGTTTATGTTTATGCTTATGTCCACATTAGGAAGATGTCGAGGAATTCATGGCTCGCACTGAAAACGAATTGAACGCAACGCATGTTCTCAAACGTTTAGACGAATCGCACACTAAGTATCGGTTTATGGAACAGAACTTAATGCAAAAGAAAAGAAGACTTAAGAAACAGATTCCAGACATCGAGACTTCAATCGATGTCTTAAAACTGGTTAAAGAAAAACGAGTCAGTCTTTCATTGATTAATAGCATTCAAATGAATCCAAACATACATTTCCTATAAATTAATATCTATTTGTCTAACATTTGGTAACTTTGTTACAAACTTTTCACTTAAGCCTTACCTTAAACTTAACCAAAATTTTTTCAAATTATATATTAAATGAGTTATTTTATATCTAATAATTACCGGTCTCTTAAAAGAAAACGTTTAACCCAACAAATAGTTCAATAATAAAGTGCATTGAATTGAATTTTCTTTACAAATAATTGATTTATTTGTTTAATTTGTTTTATAGGACGCTAAAGAAGAGACAGAAACTCAATTTCTTCTTTCAGATCAGGTTTACATGAAGTCTAGAATTCCGCCGACAGATAAAGTTTGCCTTTGGTTAGGAGTAAGTGTTTATCAATTAGTTTGCATAATATTTATTGTTTTATTAACTGAAACTCTATTAACTTGAAGGCGAACGTAATGCTCGAATATCCCATTTCAGAAGCGGAGGCGCTATTGTCCAAAAACTTTCAAACAGCCACTAAAAACCTACAACAAATTGATAATGATTTGGATTTCTTGAGAGATCAAATCACTACAACTGAAGTAAATATGGCCCGAGTTTACAATTGGGACGTAAAGAAAAGACAAAATGAAAAGAAAGACTCAAAATAGAAGTTAAGCATTATATTCAATGTATAACTTATTATAGCTTTGTCTTAAATTAACTAATATTTGATTTTTTTACTACATTATTATCATAATTTCTAATAAATTCTTTAATAATATGAAATTATTTTATAAATTGCTTAAAGTCTAGGTCTCAACATACTTAACATTAATTTTATTGACATTTGGAATAAATGAATCAGAAAAATATATTTAACTGCTTTTTAAATCGTTTTTTGAGTGAATACATGTAACACCAATTGATTATTTTCTTGATTCTACTGTAATATCAGTAAAATATGGTTTATATAAAAACTATTAAATCACTTATTTATGATGAGAACCTCTTTATTCGTGAGCAAAAATAAAATAAATATGGGATTGAATTCTAGAGATTAAATAAACTATTTTGTTGACAAATTCTTAAAGATTTCAACGAAAATTAATTTTGTTTCATAAATAGTTGGCAAATAAATTATTAAATCAAATACACCTGTACTTATACTAAAATCATATAATTTGAACAACTTATTTAATTAAGGTGACCACCCGTCCAGATATGTGTTAAAATGTTTATAATTTGTGCTGCTTCTTAAATTCTGTGCAAAAAATACGATTAAAAATAAAATTTTTATTGACGAGCACAACATTTTACCACAACAAAGAAATGTGTGTTTAGCACATTGTGCAACAATGAGCAACAATGTCAGTCTCTCTGTTTTCATTGTTAATCTATATAAAAAAAATAATGTAATTGTGTGTGAAAGTCCGCAATAATGTACCGGTAGTAAAAATTTTTACAAAATATTCAAATACAGTGTAAAGTCTAAAACAATGCTTTTTAAATACTGTTAGGTCTCGATTTTATGAACTGAAAGGGGACAGAGAAACTTGTTCATAAAATTCAAATTTCATAAAATGGAACATTTTTATTATTCAATTATTTTTAACAGAAAAATTAGTAATTTTAGATTGTTTTACGTTCTCTAAACGATTATCAATTAAATAATCTTTAACACTATGCAAATATTTTTGCTTCTTATGTACTAAAATAGCGAAGAACTTTGAATATTTGAACAAAATGTAGTAAAATAACACTTTACTTTCAAAACATATGTTAATTGTACTTTAATCCTACGTTATGTTAATCCATTTCTGTTTACTTGAAAAGTTAGTTTATAAAATTGAAGTAAAGAATATATTACAGTTCACTTGAATTACTTGTTTATAAAAGTGAAAATTTCATAAAATTGAATTTCATATAATTGAAATTTTTTAACATATGTCACTATAGAGAGCCAACCAAATCATACTAAAAATTTGATAAGATTGAAAATTTCATAAAATCGAGACCTAACAGGTACTGTTTTTCAAGAATTAAACAAAATTTCATATATTCCATGGGTTAATATCAGAGATATGTTTAAGTTATATGAGTTGCGAAGAAACGGGTGCCGCTAATATTTATTGAAATAATTCATTGAATAGCGAATAGTGATAATGAATTGTTATATTATTAAAACGTGACTGCGCCCGTTGCTTCGCAACTCAATAACTTAATTATAACTCAGACACCCGTGGAATAAATGTAATTTAATGGACAGACTGTATCAGTAAATTAACTTAAGCAGGTGCCACATTTTTCTCAAATTAAAACTTGAGGATAAACGGTGATTGGCAGTGCTTCACCATTTGGTGCTCAGTGGCGAGCACGACCACTGGACTCCCGAGCACCTAGTCTTAGTAATTTACACTATTATGAATGCAGTATAAATATTAAAAAAGTTAATTTCATATCTAAAGTAGGTTAATATAATATCATTTCATTAGTGGGCATCATATTTAGCAAATGAATATACAATAAAATTAAAGTTCAAATAAAATAAACAAAATTTGTGTTAAAAGAGCTTTTAAAAAATCATCAAATTGCTTAGTTCGGTCTCGAGCACCTCCAAAAAGTGAGCACTGAGCACCAATTTTTGACCGAGCACGAGCACCGCACACCGATCAGTGAAGTTAGAACAACCCTTTTTTTGACTTTTGACCAAATTCTAGTGATTTATTTACAAACCTGGAAATATTTTTTCTCGCGATTTCAATTATTTTATAAAATTCAGAAACAAATTAATATAAATTCAAGTGATTAATAATATGACAAAATTTGAATTATCTTTTGAGTAAAAAAAACTATTAATTTTAGTATTTGATGGAATTTGAATGAAAATCATGTAAAATATACTTAAAAGCAGTGAGATTTTCCTTCAAATTATTACACAAAAACCGTAGATTGAGTCAAACATTACTTGAGAACAAATCTGAAGATAAGGCAAATATTAATATTAAGCATTCATATAATTCGATAAGAACAGGATAAGAAAAGCTTTGTGTTAATGCAAGTAATGTTAATATATGTATGAATATATGTTAATAGTAAACATATTCGTCAATTTTCTTTAATTATTGTATGTTTCAAATATTTAAACCGAATTTTGTTGCAGAATTTGGGAGAATAACTTCTGTTTATTACTTACGCCGAATTCGACTTTTACAATAGGCCGAAATTCTTTATCACTATTTATACTATACTACTGTACCAATAGCCTAAGTTTCATTCTCGAAAAGTTAACCAAACCTTGAGCACAGGTTTAGTTATTTATATATATGTATAATTATCCATTATTAGCAATAGTAAATGTGTTCATTTTAATCGTATTGTTTAACTGCCTAATCAATAATTTATCAATTATTAAAAGTGGTGAACATAGTGTTGCACTAATGTTGAGCTATTTTTATCAAAGAGCACGAAAAGTACTGTAAGAGATGTTTTACTGGGTTTATAGGGTTCATACTGTAGATACAGAATTTTATTGCAGATATACATTAAATTATATTAATTAGTATTTGCAGTGCTTTTTCGAAATCTTTGATATGAGGCTAAGGTAACTGATAATATATTTTCGATTATTTATTTTGGATGATTTAGTACTGTAACGATTAGTGCGCGCATATATTCAATTGTCATTGAGTGATATCTCATTAGTTCATATATTTTTTGGATTCAATTGAATTTTATCGAATAGTATAAGAAATAGTTTATGAGTTATATATTTATTCGTGCGTTCATTCGTTTACTATTACAATATTTGATTGAATTATTGGTTTTGAGAGACCGTATGATACATTGATAAACAAAAGGCCAACTCTTTATCATTAAATGATAAAATATTGTAACCTAACAATAGTTATTCATAGTATATTCCGCATATTCAATAGTATGCACATAAAATGAATTTTCAATTTCGCAATTCGTTCGTCAAATTAGAAGTCACTTTACTGTTATCAACGTTTAATAACATTTATTTGGTTTGTTCTCCAAGTAATTTAAATATTAGTGAATTATGAATTATTCATGAGAAGTGTTTGACGCTTACTATAGTGAAAATCAAGTTATTTATTTTAAACATTAAAATAATTTTCAAGCATTTTTAAAATTGAAGTAAGTTTATTTCAAACTATTTCTTATTTTGTATATGGGGTAAAATGTTTATTACTAAAAGTACTTATCGGAGCACTTATTCTTGTAGGTATATTATTAAAAATATAATATAATATATAAGTAATGTTGTCCATAAGCTCAAAACACTGCATAGTCTGAGCTGTGCCTGGATTTAAAACATAAAAGCCTGAGCTTCATTTTTAAGCCTCCAAAATGCTCCTCAAGTCGACCCTGACCCTGAAGCTTAGACTAGTCTGAGCTTATGAACGACATTTTATATATTATAGTGTAATATAATTTATTTATATTCTACTTACTTTTTTTTAATTTAAACTCAAATTCAAAAATATCTAATTTTTCTATTAAGCATTAATTATGATTTTATATCGAGTTTCTTTTAATTTAATTCTCAACTAATTTTCTTATTAACCAAAACAGAATTATTATTTTGATTGAATTCATATTTTCTGACAAATTTAATGATTAAAATTAAAAAATTTTTTAAAATGTGTGTTTTATTGCTAAAAATTTATGGTTCAGGATATGAAAACTTAAGTCTAATTTTTTCAATTAATATTTTCTGCTGTACAGTATGTTAGTGTTGCCTCTAATGATAAAACTATACTGTACTATAATTAATAAAACTGCCAAATATGTTAATGTAAATTTATTAAACATACAGCATCTCTGATGGCTTATGAATTATTTTCTACTGAAATTTATAGATTAAGAATTTATTCTTCGTTCTCGTCGTTGGAATTGAATTAACATTAACTTCAGTTGAGATGATTTTACGCTACAGTAACTCTAAGTCTTAATTTACTATTTTATAAGTCTAGTAAATTCATTTATTACATTTAATTCAATACATCCTAATTAATAAATACTATTGGGGAAGGGAAGGGTCTACAAACTAACTTTACTTGAAATTTACTGAAATAATAATTATTATTATAAATTAATTCATTCAATTCCTAAATTGAGTAATTATTAATGAAGTCCATAGGCTCGAAAACTCCGAATCTGAGCCTATCTTATCCAACATTTATAATTAGTTAAAGAATTTTGAAAATGCAATCAAAGGGAATGTATAACTTATTTATACCTTTGTGAGTAACCGGTACTCATACTTTAATTATCTGACCCGTAAGCTATAGAAACAGTAATTTGAAGTGCATTATTTAACTTACGATATTAGCAAAATGTGTAACAGTCTGTATTTAAAAGTCAATATATTTTTGATTTAACTGATGGATAATTATAAAAAAAAGTAAAACAAAATCTAAATATCTGTAAATCAAAATAAACTATTGATGTAATGAGAATTATTTGAAAAAATATAAAATCAAATCTTTTAATTATTATATAAAACTTTTTAAAAATTTGTTTTAGAAAAATAGACATTTTTAGGTTCAACAGTTTCAATGATTATAAATAAGTTGCTTTTTATGTTGACTTCGATTAGATTTTAAGTGACCTTAAAAGTATTTTTAAATTATTAAAATAAATAATACTTTAAAATATCTGAGAAAGGTATCAAATTTTTTTTCAAATAAAATTTCTATCGATTTATAGCATAAAAAGTGAATGAAAAATATAAGTATTAAATGTTTTTCAACATAAAAAACCCATTTATGACAATTGGTGTCAGCGATCAATATTATCAGCTTTTAAAAGAAGAATTGAATTGAATGGAATCAAAATAGGTTGACTTCACTCGCTTTTATTAGGAATAAGAATGAGTTTGTTATGACTATATTATGTGTTAAAATGATATATATTTTAGATTAATTTGGGCGATGCCTTAATGCATCTCATCCTATAAACTTTTGCATATAAGATAATAAGTTTAACTTTTCTCATAAGGCATACCAAACAGTAGTTGCTATTTCTCATTTTTGAGATCATTTATCATAAAATGTACAAAAAATTCATTGAATAATAGGATTTTGATATTATATAATATTCATAAATCTTTTGAAATGTGAGTTTTGTTGAAGTTATTCAAAAAATTATAAGATTTAACAAATTATAAATAAATAATATATTCTCTATTTTACTCTAATAAATAATAAATGTCGAGAATATTATGAATAAACAAACTTAAATATGAATTGATTTGTCAATTATTTATATATTTATTGAAATCAGTCATAAGATTATTCAATAAATGATATTCTGCACAAAAAAGTGTAGAATACAGGCCTATCCTCCAAAAGCTTCATTTAGAGACCTTTTGGAAGACTACTGAGTAGTGATAGAAAATGGGAATGGGATGGAATGCGAATCAGAAATAGATTTATGCAATGGAAATGGGGATAAGAATAAACTTATTTTGTCAAAAACTTTATTGAAAAAAATTAGAAAATACAAAATTTTTAATAATTAAATGTCAGATTTTAAATAAAATTAATGTGAATCAAAATCGATAATGAGCTGATATAAATTAATATTCAATCAAAGATTGACAGATCAAGTATATACAGTATATATCAGTGCATTATATATTAAGGAATATACTGTATTGAAGTAGAGATAGGAGCGGATGCGGAGCTCTGCGGGTTATGATCCGCAATGATCCGCAAAATATTTTATAAGACTTCCAATTTTAAGAACAAGTATTTCAAGTGCATGTAATGGTTCTTTACTTCAATTTTAAGAACTAACTTTTCAAGTAAATAGAAATATAGGTATCACGTTATCTATAGATTAAGATAAGGTAGGATTAAAATTCCATTAACACCTGTTTGAAAATAA
>JAQGCH010000829.1:0-19220 GCA_034699485.1 Nanhermannia elegantula | reverse complement strand
TACATGTGAATCATTTTTATGAACTTCAGCAGAGATTGGGCTTCATATCAAATATCAATTCCACACAAAACACATCCAACACATGATATTTGATATCATTATATCATTGCTTTTTATTTGTGTTAAACTATTTGTTTATATTAATTAAAACCCATTTCAAGTTTACTTAAGATAAAAAACAAATTAATATTTAATATTAAGTGAAAGTAATTGAGAATTAAGTTTATTATTTGTTTTATAACCACTTTTGATAACAAATTAAATACTAATTATAGACAAATAGTAATCCATTTGTTATTAATTATTAAATAATTATTTTAAGGTTCAGTTTAACTCAAATAATACGTAATAATAAATAATTGATAACAATTTGATATAATTTGCTATCAATTAAGTCTTTATACAGAAAGTAAAAGAAATGATAGAATTATTGCTTTAATAAAAACAATTTTTTTTTCTCATTTAATAGAAAACAAAACCAAAGTTTGTTATAAAGAAAGAAATAAATCAACGGAAGAATGTCTACGAATTGCGACACAACTGGAAAAGTATTAAAATTAAAAACATATATATAATTATCTGATTGTAAACAGTAATTGATATAAAGTTCTAATTATTTGATGAAAAGCCGATCCAATGTATGGCAGCGATCGCGTGGGCGCCGAAAAAACCGCTCTCTATCGAGACGGTGACAGTGGAAGCGCCCAAAAGAGGCGAAGTCAGGATCAGAGTCGTGGCCACCGGTGTCTGTCATACAGACGCCTATACTCTTGATGGTCACGATCCTGAAGGAGTCTTTCCATGCATTTTAGGACATGAGGGCGGAGGTATTCATACCTTTTCGTATGTTTTGTCAGATGTTAGACAACTGTTAATCAAATGATAACTAATATACAATTCATGATATTGTTCGTGAATTGTCTGTTAAACTCATGTATATTTAATAAATGTCTGCGATACTTGTTTTAGGTATTGTTGAGAGCGTTGGCGAAGGCGTCACATCTGTGAAAGCCGGCGATCACGTAATCCCTCTGTATATCCCAGAGTGTGGTGACTGCAAGTTCTGCAAAAGTCCCAAAACAAACGTTTGCAGTAAAATCAGAGTAACTCAAGGCAAAGGTGTTATGCCTGACGGCACCACTCGGTTCACATGCAATGGTCAGCCTATCTACCACTTTATGGGTACTTCAACTTTCAGCGAATATACAGTCGTCGCAGAAATATCTGTTACAAAAGTTAACGAAAGCGCGCCTTTAGATAAAGTCTGTTTACTTGGATGTGGTGTAAGACAGCTCTTGACTAACGATTATATAATTTTGAATTAATTTTGAATTAAAGATTTCAACAGGTTTTGGCGCAGCTCTTAATACCGCTAATGTTGAACCTGATAGTAATGTTGCCATTTGGGGATTGGGAACAGTTGGCTTAGCAGTTGCTTATGGTTGTAAAGAAAGAGGTGCCAAACGAATCATTGGCGTAGATATTAATCCTGATAAGTTCGAAATCGCTAAAAAGTTTGGATGCAATGAATTCGTTAATCCTAAAGATTACGATAAACCCATTCAAGAGGTTTTGATTGAGTTGACTGACGGAGGTTTAGATTACACTTTCGAATGCATCGGTAATGTGACGACTATGAGAGCGGCGCTCGAGTCATGTCATAAAGGATGGGGAACTTCTGTTATCATAGGTTATAAAATTAATTTCTTTTATCTAATTATTTTATTAATTCATTCTTTTAATGATTGCAGGCGTCGCCGGTTCGGGTCAGGAAATCAGGTATTTCTTTAACTTCATTCCTAGAAATTGTTTTTATTATTTATTACTTTCCTATTCCAAGTACGCGACCCTTTCAATTAGTCACTGGTAGGGTATGGAAGGGTACGGCATTCGGCGGGTGGAAGAGTAGACAAAGTGTGCCTAAACTTGTTGAGCGATATCTTAATAAGAAACTAATGGTCGATGAATTCGTGACTCACACTAAAAAGTTGAAAGAAATTAACGAAGCCTTTCAACTCATGCATTCAGGACTGTCTTTACGTACAATTGTATATTTTGATTGACTTGTTATAAACAAATCTATTTTTTTAAAGAATAACTAAATAAATTGATTCTAATTTTTTTAATTGTCTATCATTTAAACTATTTAACAAAAATATTCTAAAAATGTTAGCTTTGAATTAAGAATTAACACATTTTTTAAATATTTTTATTATTATTTAATTAAGTCAAGCATTCAGTGACATATCAGTGACATTTGCTTTGATATTAGAGAATAATTTATTAGTGTTTTATAGCTTATAAATTATCGACTAATCCAACAGATTATCTAAAAAGCTATAAACCATATAATGATTTAAACCAGCGTTATATTCAAATGACTTGACCATAAACCTGAATTTTCTTAAAAATGATGCGGAAGTTAATTGTTTTCAGTGAAATATATCGTAAATAACTAACCGGTAGATTAGTCTACAATATGTTTTATTAGTCTGAAGATAGTCTTATAACTTTCTTTTCATGTTTGAAATAATATTTGATAAATTTAATTCACATTAATTGCGTTGCAAATAAAATGCGTAACTTTTTAAGAGATAATACGTTTATTTGGTGCACAAAACAGTATAAATTACCGCTTTCACAATCATTTTGATAAAATTTGTAGCATCTGTCACGATTCCAATTGCTGTTTAATAAAGATTTTATTTGCATTTTTACCTCTAAACTATTTAAATTCTATTCAACTTAGAAATTGTTCAGAAAAATATTTTTAAAATGTATAAAATAGTTCTCATTTTATTGATAATCAATTTAGTCCAAGCGTTTGATTTTAAAGATAACCGCACAAAACTGATCGAAGGTGATATTTTAATCCGTGGTAATAAAATTGATTCATTTCGAAACAGTGTATTGGATTCGACTAAAAAATGGCCTAATGCTAAAGTATTTTATATATTTTCATCGAACGCAAACCTTTATGATAGCGACAAATCTATTATAAGGCAAGCAATGGATGAATTCGAGAAAAATACATGCATTAGATTTGTAGAATTGGTTTGTATTTTGTAAATTATATAAGTATTATATTTTGTCAGTTAAAAAGCTGTTTAATTATTCTATCATTTAATAACTCAGAAATATTTTTTGTTGATTACGACTAAAGCGATTCTTATAGTTTGTTCAATATTTAGAAAATGAGTGTTTTTGTATATCGGATGTGTCAAAAAAGTGTTTATAAATTTTTAATTAAAATTTTTATATGTTTAGACAGAGGTAAATACTGAAGATGCTGTGGTAATAACTTCTAATTATGGCTGTTTTTCTGAAATTGGACGTCAAGGTGGACCCCAAGAACTTTCTCTAAATCGTGTGTCTTGTCTTAGTAAAGGTGTAATTGTTCACGAATTAATGCATTCGATAGGATTCATTCACGAACATTCTCGAGTTGATAGAGACAATTACGTTAAAATTTTATGGGATAATATTGAAACAGAAGAACATGAAAATTTTGCAAAATACAGTGAAGTCGAAGTCAAATACAAAATGGATTATGAGTACGAGTCGATAATGCATTATGAATATAATGCATTCGCAAAATCAGCAGAATTAACTTCAATAAAGCCATTGAATGATAGCATTCCATTAACTAATTTGGGAAGTGCTAAAAAAACTGGAATTTTTACAGACAATGATATAAAAAAAGTGAAACAGTATTATGATTGTGTAGCTTAAATAAAATTAATTAATCAACAAACATGTATCAGCATTCGTTTCATTTTTTAATATTATATTTACAAAACTTTTATACAATTGTAAACTTATTTGGAAAGTATTGTAACTTTAGTATAAGATAAGCAGATATAAAAAGAGTCTTATAAGAAACTTTAAATTTGTTCAAAATAATTAGAAAATCACTCTTTAAAGTAAATAATTGCAAAGTTAAAGCATTTAAAAGTCTAGATTAGAATTGAAAATTATTATTAATGGAAAATCAACAAAATTCTTAAAAATAAGTTGTCTGAGTTGATACAGAATTCAAAAACACAAACTTATATACATTATATAATACAAATTGATTCTACAGTACGGTATATATATCTAATAGAAATTCACTCAATCATTCACTATATAGAAAATATATTCATCTATAAAATGCAAAATTTTACAACACTTATGATGTTATTTGGTTAATAGTTAGGATTATACTCTTATTTGGATTATTGTACTGTACAGTGAAATTGAGATTCAGACTAGTTTTGCAATACTTTTTTTCAATAAAATTTCTTAAATTTAATCAAATGTAAAAATAGTTTTCGTAATTATTGAAGGAAGGCTTTAATGTTGGCGAATGAATTGATGCTGTGTTCACTTCATCTCTTGAATTGAGATGAAACATAACATTTCCAGAGCGGTCGAGAGTCTTAGTCCAGGGTAACTATCGTTGTAATAAATTATTAGTTAAAATTAAATAGTTTCATAAGTTTAAAGTAAGGCAAACCTCTCGTTTTCTTCTCTGGCACTCGTCGGTATTTTTTCTGAGCTGAAAAACATAAATATCAGGGTTCGGCCATTCAGACTGTATTGCAAGAGGTATTTCATTGCCATGAAGTTTCCTTTCACCTAAAAATAGAGTCAAATATTAACAAAAGATTAGTGTCTGAAAAATAATACAGAAGAACAACAGATGACTTACATTTACGTGATGGACATACTTCATATAAGGCAAACTTTGACGGTCTTTCTTTCAAATTATAACAGTTAAGCAGTAGTTGAATGAGCTCTTCTACAGTTGTCCGATCAGACAACAGAAGACTCTTGTAAAGTGACTAAAAATAAACGTAAAATGAGCTAATTTTTCCACAAGAGCCTTATTTCTGAAAGATTTGGACATATGACATACCCCTGACATAAGACAGCTGTCATAAATTTTGATGAGACCTCCGCGACGCATCATCAGCGAAAACCTATAGTATTTTAATTAGTCATCAGTTTACCAATTTTTTTATTCAAAACTTCATTAGTCAAATATTTTACTATTACTTACTTTAAATCCTTTTGTGGATAACAAGATTGAAGTAGTGCTGGACAAGTGTCGTCGTCCAAAACCATGACACTTCTTATTGGAATTCCTAAAATTTAAATTCATTTATTCTGAGTTTTCTGAGAATAATTTTGAATTTATTAAATAAATTCGACTTATATTTAATACTTTAATTACAATACTCATACACACACTCAATGAGATGAGAACATGATAAAGCATTTATATAGAATTGAATGAACTCCTATACGCCTATACTGTATAAAATTAGATAATATCTGTGGTTTGGAATGAGCCTAACTATTGCCGCACGAAATGATAGATCATGCGATCCTATCATAAGATAAATCTAAATCTAATTTATTTGCTTCGGATGAAGTAATTAACTTGAGAACGAAGAACTCTTGTTATTAATTATCTGATTAATGGGTATATTAAAGGGGTTTCAATTTTACTCACAATTCTTATGTTAAATTTAAAATTTTTGCTCAATTCAATTAATGCGCTCTTTGAGTCTATGTTATTCAGTTTTTATTTCAATTAAGATATTTAGCTTCTGTGGCAGTGGTTTATATCAGTCATTCATATAAAATACTTCTCATATACGCAAAGATGCGTTTAATGAGAAGGAATTCAAAAAAAAGTGTATGAAAAGGAGTACTGGTGTTGAGAATATGACTCAATAATGTATAGGAAGTTCTGGATTCGCATCAAGTTTGATGAATAGCATACCTGTTTGTCTTATCCAAACTTCTAGAGTTAAGTAAAACAGATTTGGATCGCGATGTTTAAGTCGAAATTTATTTAAAAGCGATCGAACCACTTCTTTGCTTGAAGTTTGGTTTGTAATCGAAAGGGTCTTGTATTCTACGTCCGCACACAATACTTTTGAATATATTTTTATCACAACCTATGTTTAGAAAGAAAATTTAATATTTAGTTATTTCAAAATATAGTGTATTAACGAAAATTACAATTTATTTAAATAGCGAAAAAATTAATGCGTTATTTAAAATAAAATCTCATGTATTCATAAGTATTAATCGATTTTGAAATTAAAGTATATATAGTAAAAGTCAAATATTATGCTATACTTTTCAAAATTTTAATCCCAAGTCACATAAAAAAATCTTTTCATTGGTTTTCATAGACATTAAGTCTATATTTAATGACTATCTTAAGATTTTTAGAGAGTAAAAAAAATTTCCTTTAATCTATGGACGGAAAAGGCGTATTTGCATTAGCCATTAAGCAGTTCAATTTAAGCATATCATACTTTATAGCAATTTATATTCTGCTTTACTTTTAAAATTAGCCGAAAATAATAGCATTCTTTGCTGGAATTTCGCATTTAAATTAATGAATAAGTTTTAGTCAAGAAATATGTGATTCAAATCAATAATATTAAGATCAATATTAGTTGCAATCGATGGCCCGTATGTCAGCAGTAGAGTAACAAATGCGTATTATTTAAGTATACAATTTGAGTTGTAACAGATCGAAAGTATTGCTTAAAGCAGGGTTTGGGTGTCACTCGTAAATGCTTATTTCGGTCTTCATGATGATAAGCATATACTAAGAGCAAAAGTTATGAATGTGCTACTCGTCCTCAAATTATATGCCTTGCGATCATTTTCCTTAAGGCATATTTGAATGAACGCAAAATATTAAAAGCAAAAATGCATGGGAATAGATTTGAAAAAATGACTGCTGGTATGACAATTACTTTTCCACATCTTTTCTACTGTATAAGAATAGGAATCTACCTTAATGAATATTTCTGGCCTTTCTAAGCGTGACCATTAATTTTGTTTAATGTATTTCGTATTCAGCATTACAATAAATTAAAACTATTCAAAAACAAATTAATACTAAATAATTTGATTTTAATAATCTTATGAGAATTTTTTCCAAATTCACTTAATTCAACAGAAATTTATGAGTAACAAAAGAAAAGTCATCAGTGTATTGAATGATTTAATGGTGAAAATAATTCGATAACTGCTTTGAATTAATTCCTTCACAATTAATAGAGTGAATTGTTTCTGATTTTCACGCAATCAAATTCTTAAAATCTATTAAAATTAAATTTTCTTGCAATTAATTTAGATATAAAATGAGATAAAAGCAAATGCGTGTCACGGCTTAGTTTATATTCCGTTCGTATAAAACTAATCCGAATAATTGTTTTATGTAATTATGGATTAACTTAAACAAACATAAATATGAAATACTTTCGCAAAAGTATTATAGTTGAGGTGACAACAACCCAATTACATGAGATAATGGGTCAAAACAATAGAATTGAATGATGTCCTCCACAACTAAATTAAAATAAATTATTACTTTTTTGACACAAAGAAATTAGTACAAAAAGCTTTTCTCATATCAAATGAGTCACTTGTCTCACAATTAAATCTGAAAATAGACTTATTTGAACGATATATTAACTCCAGTGATATTAAATAAGAGCAATGTAATTATTAACGCAGTTAATAGAAGTCAAAACTTGAATAATCGAAAAGTTAATATTCAAATAGCTCTTAAAACTTAGACTATACTCAATGCTGAGAAATTTGAATGCTATAAATTTAATATACAGAACACGAATAGTAATAATGAAGTGTTGTCCTTTAGGATGGATGGTAAAGGATAAGACCATTATGAATATATAATTTGTTCAAATATTTAATTTCTATTCTGCAATGTTATAGCGATGTTCTGAAGCTATTTTATTTGTTAAGACAATGAAACTTTTAATGAAGACTTTATTGGCTTTAATTATAAAACTAAATGCATTCCGTAGTTTAATTCCCTTATTTTTTATATTTTCTAATGACAAAAGAAACCACGAGGAAGAGGAAGATTATATTAATATTGAGATAGTGGCCAATGTTTAAGTTCATAATTTCATGACTTCTATGATAATATTTAATTATGTCCTTAAACTCATCAAATATGTGAGAAAAAGCACACTGTCATGTGTCCTGTTATGTGATATTTGTAAGAGTCATCCTCTTATAATCTGATCAAAGCTAAGCACCAGTTGGGAGTGAATCCCCTTAAGCCAAAGCTGTCAGTTATATTTTTTGTAATTGAATTATATGAAAAATTGTTTTTAGTCACTAAAGATTTGCAGAATTCTGCAAATTGTTAATAGATTTTCAGAATTCAGAATCAAAAACAAGTGCACACAATAACTTTGTAATGAACTCTTATGAAGAAAACACTTACACTTTTGTATACCATTTTGTATGTTATCATTCAAATGAAAATTTTTTAAGAACTAATGCAAAAACAAATTTTAACTCAGATATATTGAAAAATATACTAAATTGAGTCAAATATGAAAAAGAACTGGAATTTTAACTTTAAGTTTATGTGAAAAATAGAGAAAAACTTAAACCATTAGATTTTGGAAAGTGAAACTCAATCTTATTTATTGGTCAGTGATTTAGTATTGTTATCGATTTGAATTGAGAAAATTAGACGTAATTTTGACATTCATTTTAAGGTTTTGAGATCTTCTATTTGTTGAGTTGCCTGAAGAAAAATGCATTTGCATACAAACCTAATGCTATTAATAATGGACTGTTCCCACTCTCATAATAATGTCTTTGAAGGACAAGTTTGAACTCAGAAGTCAGTTGTTTAGTATTCTTCTTCATAGAGTCAGATGAAAGAAGTACTATTACTGCTTTACTTTGTTACGCACCACCGGTTCTAAGGTATGCCTAATGTAATAGTGATAGGCCTGAATCAAAAGTATACCTCAATCGTAAAAATAAGTCCGGTTTTTAGACATTGTTGTATATATAGTAAAGTTAGTAAACTTCACTTTATTTATTCGGAATTTCATTCATTTACTGCAATAGCCAACCAAGCGTATCATCAGTTTGAATGACATTGTCATATATCGAACAAAACATACACGTATTCCTACTTTAACAACAATAATACACCATCTTTTCTAAAATATAACACAATTTCATGAATAACTGCAATTCATTTTGTGGAACTGTTACACTAGTATTAGTGCTTTTTCTATAATAGCTTAGTTTAGTTTTTATGGTTTATTTAACTGTCAGTTGACAATTGACTTTCTATATTACTTTTTTTCAATAGAAATTAAGTAAATGTGTCTCAAATCACAATAGAATGTGACTCACTTTTCACTTCAAGCTCATCAGTCAATCTTTTTAAGAGAGCCAGAATACAAATTATAATATCCTCCCAAATATTAGCGTTTCCTATCAATGTGAACACATTTTTTCATCCCTCGTGAATCCACTCTATGTTTCTATGTCTCTCATAAGACCCGACTCACAAGTCAGGTCTTCTGTAATGACATTTTTCTGGGAAACAAACACACAAAATATGTTGCGGGGATCAGAAGGTTGAATGTAACAGATTTTACGTGTTTAGAGTTTAGAGAATAACATATCGTTTAGAAAAAAATTATTTATTTTCTTAAGCTTACACCACATTTAACCCACGGTGTAATGATAGAGCTCTTAAAAGCAATTATTATTTAAAGTCATTTGTATTGAGAAAACAAAACACATTTGAATGCCTTATGTTATAAAATTTCAAAATTGTTTGAATAAATTAAATCTAATCTAGGTTTCCGTTAACTTTTCTTAAATATTTCCCGATTTTGATAGATATTTACATAAATGTCTGAAATAGTTTCAGAGCTTGAGTTCAATCTCAAGAGTGAGAGGGACACCATTATAAAGGCATTCCTCTCTCACTTGTCTATCTATTTCTCTTTCCCCTTAAAGGACGTATGATTTCTCTCATCGTTAAAAGAGACTCATCTCTCAGCGCATTCATCTGAACGAAACGGAACTCGTGAGAAAGCTAACCGATCAGCGACTGGTAGCTCATCATGTGTCACCAACCAATTTATCTTATTGCGATATATTCTCATTGAAACTAACATAACGCCGGTTTCCTTATCGAATAGCAATATCAATAATACTTTGTTAATGCATAAGAGCCACACCTTATTTATTAGAAATGCACAAAATTCTCACGTCTTTAATTACATTTTTCTTTGGGTTTGATTACACAGTGTATGATATAATACAGCACTAATATGTTTGGTCTAAAGATAGTGATGAAACTATAGGGGAATCAAATATTATTGAAGGCTTAAGGCATTTAAGGCTTATTTGAAATCTAGTCTTTGAGAAAAGTGAATACCTGCACACATTGATAATCACTATTATTTAATGCTTTCATCTTTATGTTTACTATGAATTAATGAATTTATGGTATGAATTAAGACAGAGATTGTACAACCAATTGAAAAACAGGGCAAAAGCAAAAAGAAAATAAATAAACTGATTTTTGAATTCTTTTAGCGCTAATTAAAAAGAAGCTCTACTTCCAAAAAGCATCCTGTGATTAGAGAGTTATGCTAATTGACACAACTTTTAACAACATCTCTTCTAATATAAGTAATACCTGAATAAAGTTTGTACTATATTTAATATTTTCGGACTTGTAGCTCTAAAATATCTATATCATCGTTGAATAATAAACAGATATCTATAATAAGCTAATATCTATAATATCTATAAGATTCACACAAATCTTGGCTCAAAATTAAATATTTTTAACTCATATTATATCTTTAAGATATGATCAAATTCAAAGTGGGACATCCAAAAAATTCATTTTGTATATAATTTTATAAATTACAGGCATATAAAACTTTTTTGGATTTCCTCTTTAAACATGATAATTATGCAAAGCTATTAAAACCATTGTAATCATAATCTGCTAAGATCTAAAGCACATTTCTTATACATTTGTAGACATTCTTATACATAGAATTTTTACATCACTTTTGGTTTCTATGAGTTTAAAAGAGATCGATTGGTTTATCGCAGTTTAAAATAAATGAAAATGAGTCCCAACTTTAGTTTATTTGTCACGTCACGTAAAGGATGAAAATGTGTCCAGTGGGCATATTTTGATAGGATGTGAGGGACGGAAATAGATAATTACATGTCGCTTAGAGTACAACGTAATAAGATTTAAGCCTAGGCTGAATTGCATAAGACCTGAATAAAGAGCGAAGAGCGAGAAGATCCTTGTATGGAATTTAATGCAATTATGAAGGCTGTTCCTATTTTCATGCGCTAAACATTGTTATCATTATTATTGTTCTTCTATGTTAAGTATATTTATAAAAAGATAATTTTGCGCTTAAATATGCCAATGAGGTTACTTACACCAGTATCTTAGCAAAATACTACAGTAACTATAGCCCAGTTATACATTCTAACTATAATTGAATAACTCGACACATTTGCAGCAAATAAGAGTTAATGCTTTGCATCTCAAGAGTTAAATTAGACTTTCCCCACGTTTTTGCATTTGCAACAATGACTACTATTTTGGTGCAATTTAGAGACCAGCTTATTATACATGCATTCAGTCAAAGTCATTATCCCTATTCTAATCTTTTTGACACCTGATTTAAACTTTTAGCTCTTAACACTATAGGATAGATTAGAAGTGGATCTAAGTTTAGCATAAAAGCCAACAAATAAGTGTGTATGGGGTCTTAGTATTTAAGGTATGCCAAAAGTTATTGAACATTTAGTGCAGTATGCATTTCCAGGTAACCACTATTGTACTGCATAGTACAATATCCCAGGTGAGCAAACAAAAGCGTTTTATTTTAGTTTGAAAAAAATCAAAGGGTCCCCATAGCTAAGGAAATACAGGACGATAAAAAACACAGGAAATGAGAATTTGTTTCATTCACTGCACCATTTTTTATAGATATTTATTATAGCAGTAATTATTTAATGAGGTGCTATGTAATCAGTCACTGTTTTTAGGTATACTTTTTTATATATATTAGTCTTAACTAATTATAATTAGATTTCTTCATTCGATATTTCTATACATTTTAGTTACGTATTGGAATTTATACGATGTATGAGAAAAATAATGAACACAACAAATCAATCCAAATAATCAAGATTTGAAATACTTTGATAAGAAAAGTAAATGTCATAAAAGTATTCATAAATTTAATCGAATGAATGGATGAATGCTTTAAATATTTGCAACAAATGCTACAAAGAATAAAATAAATGCGCATTCAATTGAAAATTAAATTCAAATTTTCAATTTAAACATTTAATTAAAAATTTTTCATATTCTAGAGAGAGCTCATTAACTATTGTGTTTATTTATGAAGCAGAATAAGTACTGATTCATGACTTGAGTTATACATAATTTTCTAAAATTATTGTGTGACTTAAGAATAATGAAATCTATTTAAGACTGACACTAGACCTCACATGATGTCAATATGTAAATATACATTATATAATCGACTTTAATTCCATTTAAATGTATTGTTTTATCAACAAAGCAATGGAGAAACTCTCCTGTTTGACAGCTCTACGAAAGATTTGCATATTCAGGGGATTTCAAGCTTATTATAACTGAAGTTAAGACTACAGTTCTGTACAGTTACTGTTGGCATATCATTAACTTTAAGCAAAAGTGATGATTCCATTTGAAAGATAAAACAAATGTTTGTCTTTTTTATTTAGCATACTTGGAGACACGCTTTCAAACTGAGAAATATATTGATGCCGAGAAGTGAGTTGACTAATGCTATTCAGATGCTATTAATAATAATGATTATATTCTAAGATTTATAGCATTAAAAAACAAAAACATTTAACAGGAAAAGTGTATGCGTGAAATAGAAATTGAATACTTGACTGTTATTTCATAATCAAATTAATCTAATAGTATGAGAGCCCACGTAAATACTTGACATTAAATTAAAAGGAAAACTAGTGCTACACTTTACGGGCTTAAAAAATGATTAATAAAATATTAACATAAATTTTGGGGGTTTATCGATGGTCTAAATCAAGAACTATATCCAAAATAATTATGTTTGTAATAGGAGAGACGGTGCTTTCAAAAAAAATGCAAAGCAATTGCTATTTATTTTAGCCGTAGATACATATTTAACCAACGCCTACCTCAATTGAGAAACACTCTGGTTGAGGAATGCTGAAAATTTAAGGGCGCGCGACCACTATCTTTCGATACCTCAAATAAACTAATTTTCCAGCTTTTTTAGTTAAGATCATCGGTGTATCTAAAATATGGACATGCATTCTGATGCATGCTTTACTAACTATTCAATGAAAGTGGGAGGAAGACGAAGGGCGCTATCAATGAATTTAGTAAAGATTCGCCTTCAAGTGGAGGGAAAGATAATGTGATGGTCGAAACGTTAAATTTTTAATCTTAAAGCAAACATAAGATATTCCAAATATGGTTATTTACAAACATAAGATGTGTTGAAATGAAATGCAGAACTCATGAGAGGAATTGATATCAAAAAAATTATAAGTGTTTTTTAGAAAAAATTGTCAATATATGAAACATAAAACGTATGGAATGAAAGCTGTGCTCATATGACTACAAATACATAGACAAGAAGCAATCGTTATCATTAAGTTAAGAGCCCATATCTCTCCCATACCTTTTGAACTCCGATATTATGAATGCTCGTTGAACTCGAAGATCTACTCGAAATATCGGCGTCAACTCCAGTATTGCTTTCATTACTGCTGCTAAAGCTAATTGAGCTGTTTATGCTGATGGTATCCGCACGAGTTGGTGAACCTTTCTTGCGAAGTGTTAAAGTTCCAGTTGAGACGTGTTTCAGCATTTCTTTCACAACAATTATTAAAAAACGTGAGCAAATAAACCTCTGCTATGGGTGTGATTCGTACAATGTTTAGGCGAAGACTAACACTTGTTGAGAGTATTTATTAAAATTTATCTAAACTTAAGCACAGTTTTATGATATCATTAATGATAAAAAGCAAGCTCGAGATTAAATTTTATTGAAGGAAGAGCTGAGTACTTAACAATTTTAGCCTCATTTCACTTTCACAATAAAACATTTTATAAATTAAAGCATTATATAAATTAAAGCAATTTATTTGGACTCTCACACGGCCTTCTTCTAGATGTCAATTATAAGAAGTTTTGGTTCACTTTATACGGCAAAAACTTTTTCGATCAAGTATTTAAATCCTTCATTACAATGAAAAACTTTTTTTTCTTAAAAAATATAATTGAAATCATTCACAATAGTCTCTTAAAGTGAACTCTAGTTCGTTAGTAATTCAAGTTTAACAGACAGTAGAGTAGAAAACAAAACGTGAACTGAAATGAGGAATGAATTCATTTACAGAAGCAAAACATCAACAGTGAAGCACATACAGCAAAGTCTACTAAAGTAAGAGAAAATATCCGCCTGAACGTCACTGGTGTATGAAGTGGTGCGGTTGGTGGACACAAATCTGTGAAACACCCCTGATTCCGGTGGGAAGTCAACCGGTAAACATTGGGGAACGAAGAAAACTTTCTTTTCTTTAGGACTTTTAAAATCCTTGAAAATTGCCACATGTTGTGGCGCTTGCACTCCTCGCCAACAATAATATTTTTTATTACTTTTGTCTACAATATGTTCACTAATTTTAATATTTTAGATAAAAAATGATAACACAGACTTAGTTAGCGAAGCAACAAATTGTATAGTTTTTCGAGGAAACAACTATTTAAGTCAAGTTTTATAATTATTGCAATTTTTTGCACATCAGTTCTCTCTATATCTCAATTATGCTTAATCTTCCAAACTCTGCAGTTATGCATAACTGTATGAAGACCTAAAGTATAATAATAATAATAAACTTGATTATGCACTCAATTGTTAACATCTCTGATATGAATATAATGCGAAAATGCATTAAAACTTGCTATTATTTATTAGTTATGCTAAACTTCCTTTATTTGATAACAAGCGAACTTTTAACCTGAATGCTAACATTAATATAAATTATAACATACAT
This sequence comes from Nanhermannia elegantula, assembly GCA_034699485.1. Classification (NCBI taxonomy): domain Eukaryota; kingdom Metazoa; phylum Arthropoda; class Arachnida; order Sarcoptiformes; family Nanhermanniidae; genus Nanhermannia; species Nanhermannia elegantula. The sequence goes on along the minus strand of JAQGCH010000829.1, from coordinate 4,262 downwards.
TAAATATTTTATATTAATTACTACGTAAATAATCAACGAAATCAAAACATTAATTGGTTTACTGAGTAAGCGATTTATAAATTCTGCAAATTTTTGATTTTTAATCACTATGAGTGAAATGCTTGCTATCATTCATTTTTATGTTTAATAGTTTTTTTGATTTTATAACTGTATAATATTATGTTAGCTTTCCCTAGAGATCAATTGACGCGAATCATATGTAGTACTGCCTGTATTGCCAGCTGTTTCCTCGCTCGCACTCAGCCTTAGCTTTGATTCTCAGGAAGAAAGTTTGAATGGACAGGAAATTCGCGGACTGCAAAAAATCATAGAAAAGTATTGTATTGCCATAATGTAGAGCTCGTGATGACCTAAAAGCAGGGCTAAGATTTAAAGAGAGGAAGAGAGCAGAGAGTGAGCCAGACTTTTAAATTTGAAGACATTTAAAGAGACACAAACCCATATCCTGAGGAACACGCTGTAGAGTATAAAGACTTGGTTCAAATTGCTATATAGATTGCTTATGGCATAGAAATTCATTAATTTTTTCATTAAAATCTTTCATTTACATAAAGGTATTCTCAATTTGTTTGGGTTACTATTAATTGAGTGGTTAATTACTTCAAACTTGAAAAGACTGATTGCGATAAAAACTTTACAAACAAAAGTTCACAACTTCAGGCAAATTGGAATAATTTCTTAATTTATTTAATTACAAGCATTTATTTATCGAATTTAATAAGTAATTATGAATAAATTTGAAAAGATAACTGTAATATATTGTTGTGAAAAAGTTTTGATTAAGTTATCTAATGATTTGCGAAAAATTTTAATGATGTGAAATTCACAATTGATAATTGTTAAACATGTCTTAGGTATGATGGCTTTTAAGTACATTTGGTCAATAGAGATCAGAATTTAGATAAAATCAAAGTAAACAAATTCTTCATCAAACGTCTTATTTAAAGACCAAACAAAACTTTAAATTTATTTTTCAATCACAAATTTTTAATGTGTTTTTAGATGAAGTTCAAATCAAATTATATGATGAATTTATGAAAACTTTTACTCTCAATGAAATTTTACTTTAGTATAGTATTTGTTTGATTTACGACAAGTCTAATTGACTTCAAAAAATCCACAAAATCGAGATTTTCAGGTTTTAATTTTGATTAATGTGAGCAGTATCTGAAATAAGTGCTATGAATGTTCGATATCTCTGATTGCTGTTATCTATTCTATTGATATTTCTTAAAAATTGATTTCAAACCGGATTTGAAAGAGTTCCTTAATTTTTAAAAATTTTCTAACTATAAAATGAAATTATTTTGTGATCTCAATTGCTTTGAACGGTTTGAATAAAAAGTTTATGATATAAACTGTCATATAATAAATGTGATGTGTTTTAATACAAAACATAACTTACACATAAGGATTAGTATTTTGTTTATTTGAATCCAACTCTTTTAAGGTTTATGTAAATCAAGTCTCAGCAAAATAAATAAATAAACAAAGTTTGGGAATTAATTTGTAAGAAAGCGGTTCAAAAATGAGCGCAACATTATATTATCGCATTTCGCTTAGGATTCAATTCAGTTCTCATTCTTTTTGTTTATCGTTAATGACCTTTTATTTCAACATAACTTAGAATAAGTTTATCAAACTTCCTACGGAATCATTTTTTAGATTACTATAGAATTAAAACACTGGCTTTGAATCATTCTTTTTCCAGTGCATTAATCAAGTCTTAAATAAGTTCAGTAAAGATAAACAAAAAGAATCAGAATTCAAGTCAACTTTGGTTGAGCTTTAAATTAATATTCAAATGAAATAACTTTTCGCAATAATGCAATGATTTCCGAGCTGTAAGAATATAGACAGAAGACCACTCTTTTTGAATGTTCAGAAATGGTTCATATACTGTATTTTTGGGAAGAATTCTAATTTGTATTATAATTTTTGATACACCAGTATTCAAACGGTATAACTAACGAAAATTATATTTAAAATGTTTGTAGTATTAAATGAAACCTATATATGAAACAAAGTTTGATGAAATGGACCCTTTTTCTGGTTAATCACGAAATTTCTATCAGAGCTAACACTGGAGTTTGTTTAAAGTTGAAGATTCATTGATAAAGTTATTTATAAATAGCTGTATCAGTTCTATTAGTTATTTACTTTTGATAAAAATTATTCTAAAATAAGTTTCCCAACTCTTCAACAGATATAACTTATTCTTTTTGCATAAATAAACTATACTATAGTCACATATAAATACATTAACGAAATGAACTGAATCTAATTCACCCATAAATTCAAAGATACCATAAAAATAAGTACAAAAATATAATAAAACTCTTAGTTGAAGGATATATAAAAAGAATAGGTTTATAACAAGTATAGTGAGAGCATAGAGAAGAACAATATGTGAAGGGATATAGAAGAACAATATCCGAGAATAGCTTTATGCCTATACCATAAAGCTCTCGGCTATTTATCAACATTAGACGCGTGGACATGACTTCCCTTTTTGAATGGTCATCTGTTGAAAACATGTAACACGTGTCGCACTTCGTTTCCAAGAATAGTAGTTTGAAAGGAGAGAAATTCAAGTTTTCTATTACCTACTGTTCACTCATACAGTATTAACTCAAAAGTTTTCACATTTTTAACATTTAAAAGATTTGTTTTGCATCCTATAGCCGTATATTTTTGCGTAACTTTCTTCTAATGATTATATTTTCCAATTGTATTGATTCACACATTTGGTTAACGAAAATATAAAAATGTTTTAAAACAAAACCCTATTCACACATAATCAGAGATTACCACAAACCGGGATTCAACTTATTCGGAACTAAAGAATTATGAAATCAGACGAAATGTATGAGCGGTTATAAGATTTTAAAGAGTGTTAGAACCTCATGAGTTTCTATGACTAACAATTTATTAAATATTTATTTCACACAATTTTTTTAGTGTCGAATATACTCTTCAATACATACCAATACATGAACTGGTATTTTAATGTTAATTAAATAATCATTTTCTAAAATAACTTAATTTTGAGTTCTAAACAAACATTCCTTAACTTGACTTATACTGTAATACCATTAAGACTGCAATAATGGTTATTAACAATTACATAAATGTAATTATTTCTTAATCATTGTAAGCGATCTCTGTTTCTGATCTGTTATTACTAATAAATTATTAGTAATCATTATAAATAATTGATATATCGAACCCCTATTTAGTCATATAAAGAATTTAAATGATCTATTGATTAAAAGAATAATCAATAAAAGAATACCAATTAAAGTATAAAAGTTATGCAAACATAATAATCAAAATTCGTAATTAATTCAAATATGTAACAATACATGTATAGAATAATGTATGACTGAGATGACTAAAGACACAGAATAAACGAATGCTAAAAATAAATCTTTTTCTCATAAAACACGAATTTTAAGAATATTTAATCCAAGTTTCAATGTTTTTCTCAAATTACTAAATTTTTAATTCATAGAAGTTTTTAAAACTGAGCACCGAATGTGTGACCACTGATTGTATGCATTGCTAAAAGTCACGGAAAAGTTAAGAAATACGCTTAAAGTCAAGGAATCAAACACAGGAGAGTTGGCCGGAGTTGACAAACACTTACTATTAATAGTATTAAATAGATTTTGGAGATAAACCATTGAATAGAAAGTGATTGAAATGACTGAACTTTAATATCTCCGAAAATAACTCTATTTTCAGAATTAAAGGTTAAACTCTTGTCTAAAACAAGTTATTGAATGAAAATTATAGGCAAAGGAATGGATAAACTGAAGCTATTAAATAAAAATGCAAATTATAACTAAATTTGTTCACTTGCTTCTCATGTCAACCAATCTTTTTCTCAATATAAGAGATAATTCTCTATAAAACACATAAAATGACTGTAGAATGACATGAATCGCAACAATTGAACACTTCAATGCATTGCAATTTGTTTTAGATTTCTTTCATTTCAATACAGTCAGAATCCATTCATTTAAAGCATTTTTATTCAGATTACGAAAAGTTTCTCCAAATTTTGTTATTTTATGTTTGATATCATTACAGAATTTTTTTTATGGATTTAGAAAAATAGAGATCCTGATCATTAATTATGGCAATTATGTAGGAATCGGTTCAAACTTTCGGTAGTTTTAAGAGAAAAAGTTTGCTTTAATAGCTCAATAAAGCATTGTATTGAATGAATGAAACAC
>JAQGCH010000828.1:0-19222 GCA_034699485.1 Nanhermannia elegantula | reverse complement strand
GTCTCATTTTATGAATCACTTCGTCTGTAAAGTTATAAAAAGTTTACTTTATTTATGAATTACTCTTACATTAAAACTCATTTTTGTATCATTTCGTAAACTTATTTAAATTAAAATCTTTACATAAAATGTAATCAATTAATAATTTAAAATTAATTAATATTTGAAATTTGTTTCAACAAAACAATGGGTTTATTGAAAATAATTAGAAAAATAAAACAAAAAGAAAAAGAAATACGAATTTTGGTTTTGTAAGTATTGTTTGACAAACAGCTCATTCATATGATAATTGTGTCAATCATTCAATTATTTAATTATCTAATTATGAAATTACATAATCAGAGGTCTGGACAACGCGGGAAAGACTACAATTCTAAAGAAAATAAGCGGAGAAGACATTCACACCATTTCACCAACTGTTGGGTTTACTATTTCTGAGTTCGAACATAAAGAGTAAGATTTATTAATAGTATTGAAAGTTTGCATAAAATCTAATAATTAATAATAACAACAAAAGCTTTAAACTCAACATTTGGGACGTCGGCGGACAGAAGTCGTTGAGAGCCTTTTGGAGAAACTATTTTGAGAGCACTGATGGACTCATTTTTGTGGTCGACAGCGCTGACAAACTTAGGTTAGAAGACTGTAAAACACAATTAAAAGGTCTATTATTAGAGGAGAAACTATTGGGCGCAACACTTCTTGTGTTCGCTAATAAACAAGATTTGAAGGGATCGGTGAGTTGTGAAGATATAAAGAATTTGCTTGAATTGGACGCTATAAAGACCCATCACTGGAAAATAGTTGGCTGTAGTGCTTATACGGGTCACAATCTCTTGACTGGAGTCGATTGGCTTTTAGAAGATATCGCTTCAAGAATTTTCACCGATGACTGAAATTCAATTTTACTCATCATATGAATGAATGCTTTCATAGAGTTTTAACTCAGAAAAGTCATGCCTTAAGTCATGTCTCGAAAAGTTTATTGCATTTTAATAATAAGATCCGGTATTAACATAAAGTTTAACTGCCCTTAAATTATAAATTTAAAGATCATTATAATAACAAATTTAACAGTTTTCTAATTTTAAAAGTTAATAATAATTCCAAATTTTATAATAATTATTAAAACTTATTTTTAAATAAAATATCTTTTGTATTGCACATAAGTATTAAATTTTTTGTTTTTCTGCTTTAATCAAATTCTGCAAATCCTGACCCCAATCGAGTGCTTCTGCGAGTTGTTGACAGCCTTTATCACAATCTTCTAATAACAAGACATCGCGATAATTATTTTCTGAATCAAAATCAAGACCTGAACTGATTCCTAATAATCGTGCGATTTGTGAGCTCTGTTGTCCTGCTTTTGTTTTATTGATCAAAAGTCGCGGAGTATTTCGCGGAACGTTATCTATGAGTGCAGCGAATGGCTGTACTGTAAGAGATGTCCCAATAATTATCAAAAGATCACATTTCTGGAAGTCTTCATCGGCTAAACAGAAAAACCTTTCGGGCAAACGTTCGCCGAAGAAAACAACATCTGGTTTGACAGTTGACTGACATTTAGTACATTTCGGAACTACAGAATCACTAAATATTTTCTCTAAAGAAAATGCATTAATTATTACCTTATTATAAATAAAAATTTATAAAATGAGAAACCTTTCATCCACTCTAAGCTGTATTCCTGATTGCATTTATGATTAATACAATGGGACGTATGGAAGGTTCCGTGCGCTTCCACCAACTTCTCACCTGGAATTCCAGCAACTCTTTCAAGAGTATCGATATTTTGACTGTAAAGACGTAAAAGCATTTTCTTTTCATTTAGTAATTTAAGGAAATAATGACATGGCGTCGGATCAAACTTTCCCGGAAATAATTCTTTGGCCAAATCAAAGAAAGGCAAAGGATTTTCCTATTAATAAATTAAACTTTGAATTATTGTTATTTGAAAACAAAGTGAACAATACCCTAAAAAAGCTGATATCGAACATGCATTCAGGTGTCGGCAAATTATATTTTGCGAGTTGGCTATAAAGACCACTTCCAGGACTTCGGAAATCAGGAATACCGGCAGCTTTTCATTGAGAAATAGTGAATAAGTTATAACTGAATGATAGCAATCAATATGAATAGTTTGCATACACGTTGAAATGCCGGCGCCGACCATTGCTATTGCGTTCTTACAGTTACCACTCTTTATATACTTCACAATCGCCTCAACACTCGGCTCTTCCAGTAATTTCTCGACTTCTTCTTCATCTTCCTTATTATCACTTAATCTAAAATTTTTTGAGAAAATTCGAGTCAACTTTTCCACTGAAAACACAAATTAAATTGAGATTTAATTCTTTTATTATTTTAATTATAATATTCAAAGTGAGTACTCATTGAAGAGCCTTTAGTAGTGGTCTCAGAAGAACTGTTGCCTTCTTTTTGACTCTCATTTGACTCAGAACTGGATCCGCTTTGGCCTGAAGTGGAAGTGATTGCCGTCTCTTTGGCCTCAACTGAAAGCAAAACAACTTTTGAACTAAACCTCAATTGAATGCAAATAAATATCAATACTTTGTTTGTCATCTTTTTCTTGATCTTCATTTTGATCTTCATTTTGATCTTTATTTTGATCTTTATTTTGATGATCTGTTAAATTATAAAACATTAATGTCTTATAATTAATATATTTTAATATTTATATCAATTTTTATAATCAGTTATTTTGAGTAAAAAACAAATAAAATTAAATACAAATTAATAAATAATTACCGAAAGTGTCAGACATTTGCGAAATAAAAAAGTATTAAAATAATTTCCACCAACTTTTAGTTAATATAAACACAAATTTAATAAAACCTAAAATACATTGAATTAAGTGACGAAACAAAACAATAATAAGGAAATACGAGTCTTACGAGTTGTGTGAATATTGACAAACAAGAGATCACATACAGTGTAAAGCATTTACTGTAAAGGGCAGAGCAGAGCCCGGGCCGGGCTGAGGCCGGGGCCAGATTTGAAAATTTGAGGCCGGCCGGTAAAAAGCCGGAATTATTTAAATGTGTTGTAATTGTTTTAAACCCCCTTAACATGTGCTTTTAAACCCCTTAGTAAGATACGGGAAAAAGTTCGGAATTAACAATCAATTGAATACCACTTTGAAACAAGCAATTCAAACTCCATGGGATTCTGTGGTGGATATCATAATCAATATTAGAAAATAATAAGGCTCGTTAGGCTCAGCCTGAGCCTAAACTCAAAACCTAGAGCCTGAGCCTATACTCAAAACCTAGAGCCTGAGCCTATACTCAAAACCTAGAGCCTGAGCCTATGAACAACATTAGTGATAATGAAGATTTTTGAGAATTTTGTGATTCAAATACTGTGACTAATTTAGATATTTCTGCTCAAACAGGAGTTAATAATTACTTGAGTATGAGTTAAAATATAAAGTTTTAGATAATCATTTAATTGATCATTTTTGGCAAAAACAGTGATATTTTTGCACGTCTTTCAAAAATAGCGTTTAAAATTTTTTCAATTCCTGCCACTAATCTATGATCGGAACGTAATTTCAATTATTGCACAATCACTTTAACTGATAAACATTCCGATCTTTATTCTCAAAAAGTTGATAAAATGTTCAAATGTTGATAACATGCAATTTTCATGTTTTTCAAAAATAAAATTTTTAACCGGCTTTTTTCAATGGGTAGGCCGGCCAAAGCCGGCGGGGCCGGGCCGGAGGCACAGCTTTCATTGGGTCTAAAGAAGTGAATATAACTTAAAATATTCACTTTTAAGTTATAATACTAGTAAAAGATATCAATTTTTTAAAATTATAAACTTATTACTCTTTAAACAAAATAACTGCTATTTTATCCAAATTATATTTTTATCAAAACTAAGTTTCTTTAATTCTAAGAATTTTAGCTCATATTGTGTAACATAGTCTAAAGCCCACTCATTAGCCTTTACTGTGAACCGATTGTTAGTAAACTGAGATTTGCTATAATTCCAATTCGAGATAAGCCGAAGTCGAAAGCGCTCGGAATTAATTTATATTTTTTACAATAAAAGTTTTTCACTAAGAAAAAGAGTTTATTACTATATTTTAATGAGTTTGCTTTAATTGTTGCAAATCATCATCTTTTAAGGTATCAGATATAAGATACACAACATTCCAGTGTAGTTCCAATGGTTCCAATATATATAGATTTGAATAAATTTGAATTATTGGAGCGCATGCTTTGCTAATACTTGATATTACATTTAATTAGCAAAGTATGAGCTTCAATAATGCAAACGTACGTGTATTCCATTACAACACTACTTTTCAGATACTTTAAAAGTTGCATTTAATTCAATTAAACAAAAGCATACTTTAAATCGCAAATCTTTGTCCAAAAATATGTCAACACCAGAATGTATTGCAAACTTGAGTTTCACCCATAAAATTGAGCTTATCATTGATATTTACCTGAGAGACAAAAGAAAACGCTATACTTTTAGATATATTGTTATACTTAATATTATTTATTCGATAATATTTGGATTCATTCTATTTTATGAATGGCTGAAAGTTCTTCATGTAATTAAGGAATGTTTGGATTCGTTGGTTTGGTATCCGGTGTTTTCAGTGAAATTGATTTTGAAAATTGTTGGACTCTCTATTGCAATAATTGGACACATTTGCGGCTTATATGCAATTTCGATGAAAAATTCCTATTTATTACTGTTAAGTGCTTTCATCGGATTTAATGCGGCGCTCATTTATGTTTGGCTCATAGTTTCAAACTTTTACATAATTCCGGTCATGGCTTTTGTTGTTTTCGCACAATTAGCACATTTACAGTTTTCTTTAGCATTTGTCAGTTTGATTGTGTCCAAGAATTTTCATTACAAACAAAGATTGAAACCCAGAGGAATGCAATAAAATAAAATTCTGTTAAATGTTTTAAACGAATACTTTATAAATAACTTTTGGGATTTCAAACAAAATAAAATTATTGAAAGCTTTTTAAAATTACTGCAGACCTACATTTAAATTAAAGGAAATATCTAGGGGCTAAGGCCCCCTTAACCCCATAGGTGTTAAGGGTTTTAGCATTAATTAAGTCTTAATTTAAAACAATTATAAAAATTAATTAATTAAAGTTTATTTTTAAAAATACTAAATTAACTTAAGTTAAATAAATGAAGGTTTGAGTTGGTCCATGAGCTTAAAAAGCTGTCAGATTACAATTATTTCGACTGATTACCCTTTGTTGAGAAATGCATCCAAAATAAGTTTAATTTTTGCTTAAGTTATAAATTAAAACAATTGAATACAAATAAAAATCTATTATTTCAGAAGCTTATTTCACATTAAAGCTAAAAATTGAATATTTCTTTTAAAATGTCTTAGATTTCATTCAAGATTTTTATTTCTCTTGCAATTAACAAAAGTGATTGAATATGAAATTCAATACTATTTGAAGCCGACTCATAAGCTTAAAGAAGCTCGAAAGTGATCTTAAGATAAGGTTACTGTTTCAGAGTAATAAATGAACTGAAGTTTGAGATAAAAAACAAAGATAATTATACTGACGGCCTTTATTTATCTGTTTACATAACTTATGCTGAATTAAATTACAATTTGGTTGTGTTCACATATCCTTTAATATTCTGGTTATATATAGGATTTGTCATTCTCTCTATCAATACATTTGAAACTCGAGGTCTAATTTTATTCCATTTTTTATCATTTGTATTAATAAAATCTGTGGTGTGATTTCTTCGCTTCTGTTTTATAGTATTTGATTCATCGAAATTAAATTCTTGGTTAAAGAGGTGAGGATTCGTACTTAACTTCGATTGACGAATAAATTCCTTTCGTTTTTGAAAAAGTCGAATCACAATAATTTCAAATACATTGTAAGAACTGATGAGAGAGAATCCTAACCACATACTGAGAAGTCCACCCAAATATGATATGAATTCTACTAACTATATGCAAAACTTGTATTAGAACTTTAATCAAAGCAAGAGATGATCATTACTTCATATTTTGGTTCATATTTATTAATAGTATGTTCAGAACTCCAATATCTCAACGATACGGTAGCACAACATTTATGATTTTCACGTAAAGATTCCGCGTGTTTACTGTGTTCCTTATATTAATAAATACATAATTACTATAATAATTCATTTAAAATCGATTCTCAAATAAAATTTTTAGATATAGAAAGAAAATAATTGTTACAATGCGTTCCTTTGCGGGCCAGTCTCTCTGCTGCTGAATTATTAAGTATCGGTCCATACTTTAATAAAAATTAGCTTAAATTTTTGAATTGCAAATTATGATCGCTTTAACTGTCGTATGAAATACTTACTGACAATCGGATTTGCACTTCTGGTTACAACTCTGCTCGTGTTCAGTAAAACAAAACCTAAACCACGAAACATTATCAGGCTTTTCAACAGATGCCAATTGCGGGCCTGTATTCCAGTCGCACCATTTCATTCTATTTTCAATTGCTTCATTTTGTGATCCTCTGAGAAAAGGAAGTTCTGGTGGCCAACAATCACACCTGGACATTGTTTTCTCAGCCATGCATCCAATTATACAATTCTCTCTTGAAAGCGGATGATTTAGATATTCATTTGAATCAATTTGACTTCTATTTAGAGGCTGTAACGCATAATTGACGCAATCAGTAGCATATGGAGCGGGCAATAGAATGTCCGACTGTTTCGAAATGAAAAATTCGTAGTAAAATCCCGGATATATATAGAAATTTTTTTCTCTAATTGGAGGCGACACGTCGTTATCGTGTATAATAATGTGACCAAACACTTCGTCATTAAGTGTCGTGTATTCACTTGCGCTAAAGTTTACTTTCATTCTCAGTATTTCATTTGGATGAAAAGGTTTGTCTGCCATCTCCAGATCAACTGCTTCCCCATTACCTCTTATCACCGGAGATTGTGATAAACCTGATTGTATTGCTATCTGTTCTAAAAATTTTGAATTTGATCTGTGAATGTATTTGAACACTTAATAAAAAATTAATACTCAAGAAATTGTGTTACAATTGTATACACGTTATTGGTTTTTAGGTATTATAATGTATTTATAATTTAGTTTTGCAGAAAGAGAAACAGTACTATTATAGCCACAACTGGTAATTAACTGCAACATATTTTAAAGGCAGTTCATCATAAGCCTTCATCATATGCATTAATATTATTTCTTAATTTCATCTGAAAGCAGTCAAATGATCAAAAGAGAATCAATTTATATACTTTCTGTTGAATAATAAAATTTTATGGTCATTTGTCATCTATGGTGCTTCAACAGCACTCGATCGAGATTAACAACTCTTGAGAGTCTTGACTAAATGAAATAGGACTTAAGATGTGTTGCAGTTAATTCTCCCAATAGAACAATAAAACAATAAGATTATAATACTATAATACGACTGTTTCTCTTTATGAAATATCGTTTTACCGATGAAACAAAGTCCAGCAGTTGCCCACATCTTGAGCTGTTTGCAGAGTATTTGCGTAATTTCTTAAGAAAAAACATTTAAACAAATTTTAATTATCTATTTGTGTTAATTCATTGTTATTTCATTTCTATGAATATTATGCAGAAGATTGGAAATTAACAATTCGTTCGTCTTTTAGAGATTGTACAGTACTTGAAATAAATAAAGAAGTTAATCATAGATTTTACAATTTTCAACCTAAAAAATCAAATTGTGTTTTATAATTGGCGCCGAACGCTCCCGAAAGAGAGTGTATCATCATATCATATTTTATATATAGCTGTGATTATTCATTTATATACCACTTTTCTGACTCAAAGGTATAAAAACAGTTGGGAAGCTCGATATAACGAACCCTCAAGGGGTAAAAATTTATGTATGTTAAATCGAGCTGTTCGTTATATCGAATGGATTTTAGCTTAATTTAATAGACGAACGGGATTCTTGTTATGTACATTATAACGAGATGTTTGTTACATCGAGGTTCGTTAAATCGAGCTTTTACTGTAGTATATTCATGTCGAGGAGTTTCGAAACCAACTGTATGTAAGACTTTATTTATTTTTGTAAATCTGTCCTAAAAATGGAGCCGAATAACTGGGAAACAGTACTCGAGAGCCTGCAGTACTTTATAATGAAACAAACCCTCAATATAAAATAGTTAATAAACTACACTGACTTGCACTTGTCTTTTATGTGAAAGGCATCTGTTGCACATCTGAAATATTCAGGCACTAAAAAGTCATCAGAGTTGTGGCTCAATTTCATGAAATCATTTACTGTCAATGTATTCAACAGCGCTCTTATCGTTTCGTCGATAACCATTTGCTTATCCTTTAATTAAACAAAGAATTCCATTTATTCTCTCAATTATTTATAAAATTGAATCACCAATTTTGTGGTGTTATCATCCGATTGAGTCATTTCATCAAAACTGCTCCAAATTCTATCAAATGTTTTATTAAACTTCCGCAACTTAGACATCATTACACTAAAGAAAAGTGACAATGTTTTGATTTGCATACAAAATAATGAGTTAACTCTTATTACCGATTACTATTGCAAAGACTAACGCCGGGAAGTTGTAACTGATCCATAGTTTCCACATAAACAAAAACAATACTTGGATAAGAAAAAAATAGACGGAGAATAGAAATGCACTGCCAGGCACAGCCCAATACACAAACTATCATTATTATTAGTTTGAAGACATAATGAAAACACGTCGCTGGAGATGCGTGTTCTTCATCTTCGATTGAATTTTTGATATCAGGAGTGGTACCTTCCTTATTGTCAAATAAGAAATCTTTCAAAGAAGACGGACTACTCATTCTATTCCGCGGTAAATCGACGAACATATTCTGTAAATGAACTAAGTTTTGTTCCAAAAAGTTATTACGAATTAAAGAACGAATGCATGAATAAAAGAACATTTTATAAGGAATATTCTCATTAATAGGAAGTGAAGAATTATGTTCGAATAAGATATGTAAATATTTTCACAATAAAATGAAAGTTTATCAATCAACAAATTATTATGTTTTCTATTTGCATATAAGAATATACCATTATTAAAGTTCAATGAGGGGGTCGGTTCGTTAGGGGGGCTTTGCACAGAGAAAATAGTGAATTCATATAATTTTTAAAATTATCCTCTTTATTAAGTTAAATGAATTTTATTATAACAAGGGTTAACCAGACACCTTTGCTTCAGGGGGTGTATGTCTAAGGGGGAGGGTAAATTCATGGGATTTGATAGACAATTTTTTAGAATTTTGGAAAAATGCTGAGGGGGGTCCAGTTTTCCAACTTTCACGGGGGGGGGGGGGGGGGTTTGTTGGTTAACCCTAATTATAACTATTAGAATTTTAGAGTCAATTTTAATAATTTAAACTTGATCTTTAAAATTTGAGCGCAATTGTAAAAATGAGTTTTTTTTATTTGAAAGGCCAATAAAATTTCTAAAATTGAAAAAGGAACAGAAACCATAATTTGAACCCCAGTGCTTTTTAAAGAATCTTATTTTAGCAGCCCCTCAAAGCTCGTTTAGCTCTAGTATAAAAGTCATTAATGTTTGACTCTTTTACCCTGATTTATGACTTTGTGATTGAATCATACATTAATCTAAGGAATTAATGCATAAAAAATGCATTAAATTCATCAATATATACAATTTATCTTCTATTTACGCAAATCATTACTCAGAATTGCATTGAATTTACGAATATTATTGGCCAATGTACACATATCTATAAATACTAATACGTGTCTATATATGTTTGAATACTTTTTTGTGCTTTTGGCCAAAATAAAAATTTTATGTCATTTTTATTTTAAAAATGTAACAAAATTTTTAAGTTTTTTTAAGAAAATCGAAGCTTTGTTTGAGCAAAAACCCGCGTGAATGCGACAAACAAACGAAAAATTACAAAAATGCGATAATCGATGCAAACCATAACTTAATAAAATAAAAATTTGCCCAAATTATCATAAGAAATGAAGTACCTGTACTCTGCACTCCCCAAACAGTTCATCCTTACAATTATTAAGTGTTTAAATAACACTTAATTAATCAGAATATGCAAAAGTTAAGCGCACTTGAGTTGAATGACAGATATCAATAATCATAAGTTATTTTTAAAAAAGAGATATCCAATTTTTACACGTCTTTCTCTATTGTATTCGATATTTATATTAATTAATAAGTTATATGCATGGCAAACAAGACTAAGTTGGGCCCAGAAATTATTTTAAAGTTATTTTAATTTTAAGCACCTGTTTAACCTTCAATTGCAAACAGTGATCAAGTTATTGAAAGGTAAAGTTGAGTACAGTGCAGTGCAATGCATTTTAATTTTAGTTAATAATTGATTATTAAAGAATTAAAAATTATAAATATTATTTATTATGTGTACAGGCATTAAGATATATATCTGCACATAATTGATGGTAAAGTTCAAAAATTGTAAAGTTCTTGTTCTATGCGATTTTCAATTTGAGGCCAAGAATCTCGTCTCTGTTAATAAAATTTGCCTTAACTAATCAATAATGAATTGTTATGAAAAACAAATCAAAATAATTATGCATTTGAGTGGCTTTTTTATATTCGGTTACACAATATTATGGCAAGAAATTAATAAAAGAGCTCCGATTTCGATGTTATTTCATGGAAAAATTCATGAACAGTGGAAATTTGGAACTCAATGGAATTTGGTATTCAATTACTGTATATCTATACAAAGTTTTTTCTTATTTTTTGAAAATATTTTTGACAGCACATTCATTTCATATTCTATCTGATATCGCTTTATTGCGATTTTCATGAAAATCTGAGTTTAAAAAAAGACAATGTATGGTTTCGTAAATATTGTGACTTAATGTTCCACAGCTTGGTATTTCCGTGGTCTGTAGTGAGTCTTTCTTATCTGTTTGGTTACATATATTTGATAAATATTTTTTACATTAAAACTCATCGAATTAATGAGATTAACATTTGTCAGTCTCTACAAAGACCATATTTGACTAAAGTTTATCTCATTTTATCTCAAAGCAAATTTTATGGTCGTGTTAAGTATTATTACGTGGGATTTCTCTTAACTTTATTTTATTCAAATTCTTCAGTAACTCATTTACTATAAATCAATGACAAAAAAAATTTATTCACTATTCTTTAGTCTCATAATGAGTAGAGAGAGATTATCGGGATTCAGATCTTATTCTTTGATATCAATTTTTGCGGATTCAATATAAGAGCTTCAGTTCAGCTTCAGCTTAAGAATTAAAGTCAAATAAGTACAAATTTTGATGTTTTCAAAGACTGCCTCCGCACTATTTGACGTATTTAGAGTTAAAAATTTTAAAACTATTATCTAAAGCATTATGAAAGTTAATCTTCATTCATACTAAAACACTCAAATTACTAGAACATAGATTTTTCAGAAAAATTGGATAACTTTAATGATTAAGGTTTTTTAATACAGTAGTAGTTAAACACTAAACTTGACTTTTCGCTAAAATATTGTGGTAATTAATACAATTTTTGAAACACTTTACTTCCCCATCTTTCAGCTATAAATTCCGAACAGATTCACTTTTAACTACTGAAAAATCCTTTCTATGAATAATAAGATTAATGTTTAGCACTAAGTTTTACTTTACTTGTGGTTACTCTCTCAGAAAAAGCAGTCTTCAAGCAATAACTATTGAAAAGCAGAGGCTCAGACTCAACCTCAACCTCGAGCGGAGCCTGAGCTCAGTGTGAGTCTATGCTCTTCATTATTATATCAATAGTGTTAAAAAAATAATTTAGATTCTATTTATTTTTTATATAAATTTTATCAAAATATTTAAAAAGAAAACTAATGCAAAGATAAATACTACAGAATATTATAAAAATGATTTTCTCAGTTAAACACTAAAAAATAAAAACAAAACTTAAACAAGTTAAGTATCTTTAAGCAAATCGTCGACTTTCTTATTGTGATTCATGCTTGAAGTCGAAGTCTGACCAGTTTTGCTATTATTGTCAAAACTAGTGCTTAAAAGTTGTTTAACTTTTTTGTCAACATTACTCTGACTATCATTAGTATAAGCACTTTCTTTATCAGCACTAACTTTTGAAACCAATTTTTCTTTTGGCTTTTGGTCTTCTATTTTGGTCTTAATTTTTGTGGCCGTTTGTTCTTCCACTTCTTTAATTTGTTTCGGCATTTCTTCAGTTTCTGGGGACTCGTCTTGTTTTACCGGAGATTTCTTATGTTTTTGTTGTGATTTTTTCATTTCTTTTGGCGATTTCCGATTGTGTGACGATTTTGTGATATAATTGCCATAAATCTCGTTGTGTTCATCTGCTTCTTCAGCAGGACTTTTCAATTCTTTTGGTTTATGTTTAGTCGCATTTTTTTCATCGGGATTTCTTTTCTGTTTATTCAAAAGTTTGGCCAATCTTTTGGTTTGTTCGCTCATCGGTGAACTCATTTCTGCCGATTCTTTCCTTGAATTGACCGCTGAATTCATTTCCTGCCCTTTGAAACTGTTTCTTTCCTTCTTATCCTCATTTTGTCTGTTATTTTTATTCAACATTTGTTGCAATTCATGGACTTTCTCTTTCATGTCTAACTTCTCATGAGTTGAATCAGTTTTAGATTTTTTCGAAGAACTTTCACTTTCGATTCTTTTTATTTGAATCCTTTCGACCTTTTCTGTTGAATCCTTTTTATTTGATTCTTTCGTCGGTTTTTCAGTTACTTTTTCTTCGACTTTTCGGCGGCAAATACCAGTACAACAACACAAACATAAAATGATAACAATTACTATTAGTAAGACAATAGCTATTACTAAAACGCCGCCAATTATCCACATCTTTTGATTTTTCGATTCAGAGTTTTTTGATTTAGATTTTTCAGGATCTGTGAGATTATCAGTACTTGTGTTATCACATCCGCGGATTATATTAGGGAAGTAGTGCTTTGTTTTATTAAAAGAACTGCAATTTATTTCATTTGATACGATTCGACATTTGCGATAATTATCTTTGAAAAATTCAAAATAGTGGTTAAGGTTGTCATCCGACGGGTTTTCCACATATAGACTATGAATCTCTTTATTGTCCAACATTTGATTCAAAACAATTTTATCATTTGGTACTCGACGCCAGTTATTTTCAAATGTTGGCCAATAAAATGCTTGCGATGTTTTGTTATAACTGATGAATAGGATTGGATTTTTCCCGTCAAGAAAGTAAAGTAAAACCAATTTTGTGGACTTGAGATCTTTCGATGTAACTGTTTGGTTAAATGTCTGTTTGAACACTTCGATTATATATGATATGCCGTCAGACCAGGTATTATTCGCATAAATCATATATTTTTGATGGTTGTCCTCAAATGTATTGAATAATATCAACTCATTTGTATCTCCAGTTAGTGTAGTTCTTATGCTGACGGCTAGTTTTAAGGTCTTCATGCCTGGTATTAAATCACTTACCAATCCCTTATTCAATGGACTCATTGTATTGTTTTTAAGAATCCAATAATGCCTACCAATAGCGACAAAAACAGTGCCATTCATGAAACTAGAGATCGCATCTATGGTGCAATTTGTCACAAAATCTGGAGCATTGTCTGATAAAAGCATCGGTGGATGATATAACACAATGATCACTATATATTGATATTTGGCAAAAGATAACAATTTATTTAAAAAGTAATTCATTTTAAGCGAAGAACTCAAACGTTTGATTTCTTTATAAAACAGTTGAGAATTACTTTCAAATATACATCTATAGTAATAATGACTATTGTATGAAATTTAGGCTATTCTATAGTTCAGCCCCGCGTATTGTTGCGCACGTTTATGCAAAATTAGAAGTATAGCTTACTAGCGCTTAAGCTTAATTATTTTTACATACAAGTCAATCCCGTTTATAGTGAAATCTATCGAAGGGATGATTATAGAGAATATGATAGATATCATTCTTTAATCTAAAATATGCAAAATATTCTTGAAAAGTACAATTTTTGTGATGCATTCCTGTAAGGATACAAACAATATTTTAGTGGTCTTTTGTGATTCTCTCAGAAGAAAATCGTTTGATAGTCATGTGTTTTATTCTATTCATTATAGTTATTGATTATATGTTGAGTTATTTTGATCATTGCTTCATATTTGTGAATTGGAAGTATTCGTGCTCTTTAATAGGGAATTGATGACAAGTATTTTAGCTTTGATTTTATGATTGGAATAGAAGTTTAAATATGTGCTCACATTTGTAGGCTTTGATAGATCTCAAAGCCTTTGTGCGAATAAATAGAATTTCATATACCTTTATCACAAACTTGAGCACTAATGAAATTTTATGTTATCATTAAAAAGGATTAAAATAATTCTTACGTATAATTCCATTGATTTTTAATCATATATTTTTATTTTATATCTCTGTATAGATATCAATAATTTTTTGAATATTTAGAATAATTAATAATTGATAACTTGAAACAAATAAATGGCTATAAACTTAAACTAATTTATCAAATGTTGATTAGCATACATTCTTCATATATTGGTGCGGAGGAGCTGTAGAACAAAACATAGTTTCACATTTAACTTACGAAGAAGAGCCGCCTCAATGGCTCAATCAAGTTGTCGTATGTATTAATTAAATAGTTAAAAATGAATTTAATTTTTGTATTTACACCGATAGCATACTTTGGTTCTTCCGTCAGTTTTACTCGAATCCTATATTAACCATCATATTCGACCCTCAAATAAAACGTGTATAGGTGTGTGTTATTTAGTAGGAATTGCGTACACGGCTTCGTTTTATTACATTTCAATTACCTCTAATAATTGGGGTTATCTTATATTCGAGAGCTCAACATTAGCTGTAAAGTTAATGCTCAGTTCTTTCATGGCTTTGTCAGTCACTTTTTGGTATTTCGTTGGAGGAAAATATCATCGACTTTTATGGAATCATAAAATCATTAGTGATTCAGACAAACACCAAAATTAAGAAATTGTTTATTTATTTTTAACATAATTACAATTCAAGTGAAGCTATTCTACAAATACCGCATAGAATATACTGCATTCAAATTAAGAATGAGATACCGATAATTTTTCTTTTTAATGAGAAAATTTAATTTTTCTTTAAAAATAAAATTTTAGTAATAATTTATTTAATTGAAAAAAATTCTTAATCAATCCAATTATCTATAAGTCATTTAAATATTAGTATTAGTAATGTATTTAAATAATTCTTGATTTATATACGTATTCATTATTAGATTAAAAAACTTTAAATTTAAGCTAAAATAATATTAAATTAAAAGTTAGTTTGAATTTTAAAATCGTTAAATTGGTCATTACATGAAAAATTATCTCTCAGTACCAGAAATCTGTTCCTGATTCTAATAATTTTTGATTCTCAATAATTATTTCAGTGAAGTATTGATTGAAAATAATTTTATAAGATATAACTGATTGGCACGAAATTCCATTTATCGAAAAAATCTATTTTGTGACAAATGAAAAATATATATCAAAAATAGCGTTATATTAAGGCAATATTTTCTGGAAATCGGAACATAATACTGATTCTGATGAGTTGTAAAATATTATTAATGAATTTAATATAACTGAATAACGAAAAATGAGACCAATTATTGTAACAATTGTCTCAATTATTCGAATTGAATAAAATATATTTCAATTTATTTAATTTAATGTTTTTATTAGATTAGGTTTTGAATTATATTTAATCAATTCGACTGCTCTATAGCTCTAATAAAATTCGCAATAAAATGAGAGGCAATACAACATTGAGTATTGTTTATAAAGAAACACTAAATTTTGTAAAAACATTGTTATGTAAAAATAAATTAACACCTATTTATAGTTTAGGCTATTTATAGGCATGTAATTGAAGAAAACATTTAAAATTAATTTTAAAAATATCTACTTTTCAATAGATTCAAAAGATCTCACTCTAAGTTTGTAATTAAATAAACTGCAAACAAACCTAAACTTAAGTAATCAATGAATATATTCTTATACAGACTTTATAGATACTCGAGTTGGCTTTGGTTTCTGTATTATATGGTTATAAAACTTATCAATTTGTAAACATAGATCTGATTTTGACATATTATAGAGCAAAGTAAAACATAATTTATGATTTATATCTCTAGAGCTCAAACACTAGCATAACCTCAACTTAATTTAGCACTTGAGGTGTTGGCGCGTTAGATATTTAGTACGTGTTATAAAATATGTTTTTTATATATAGAAATGCAGTCAAATATCTTTAAATGAGCTCTAATTTAAAGAATACTCTTAGTAGTAATGGTTCTTTCAGTGTATTGTTTTTTAAGTCTCTTCTTGAGCTCTCCGGGAAACTTGTCGTAACACTTCTTACAGCAAGGCTTCAGATCCACGTCATAGAACTTCGACTTCTGGTTGAGTTTAGTGTCACAAAAAGAACAAGAGAAGTGGTGCACACACCAGGCCTTGTTCAGGGCAGTAAATACGTCACCAGCTATTACTTGATTGCACACATAGCAGAGATTACCGAATAGTTGGTGATAATGTGTCTCACAATAAGCCAATCCCTTAAAAAATATAAAATATAAAACTTTAAATAATAAATAGTAATCGTTTACCTTTTTCTCGTAATGTCTGTGACCCAAAAATGGCTTTTCACATTTGGCGCACACAAAGTGCTCCACGTGCCAGTTCTTGCCCAGAGCTGTGACTATACGTTCTTCTATAGGCCGACGACAAGCACCACAAATAGGAATTCCCATCTTATCGTGACATCGAAGACAATATAGTTCTCCTTTCACTTCTCTTGCGTCTGAATTCAATTCGACACCACATGTCTTGCAATTGAAATGGTAGGGATGGTATGGCTCACCCTTTGGTTGGTAATTAAATAAAGTATTAGAATGAATGAAAGCAAAATCTTGATTGAAAAGCACTAACCTTAAACTTGAGTGGAATCCCCTCATCAATAATTGAATGGCACTTAAAGCATATATATTTTCCAATGGCTGCTGCTTTCTCTTTGGCATTGCATTCATGACACAGTGCACGGCCTTTGAGATAAAATCCATTTTTAAAAAGTTATATCAATACTATTGATCTTATGGTTTTGTTTTACCGGCATTTTTAATAAATCCCTGATCAGCGAGAGTGACCTGACATAACTCGCATCGAAAGCAGACCGGATGCCAATTGTTATTAAGAGCTTTAATGACTCGGCCTATAGTTGAAAATGAATTGATTTAATAAAATGATTTGGAAACAGTTAATTGCAAGTGTTATACCGATTACAAATTCGCCGCATTTTCCACAACAGGGAGCGAACAAAACATGAAAATCGTGTTCACAATATTTTCTGCCCTCAAACTCGTAAAAAATAGCATCTTTACTAAAAGGACGGAAACATTGAGCGCAAACAAAGCATGACTGGTGCCAAACTTCACCGCCTGTTAAAAATATAAATATAATATTAGAGATGAGTCTGTTTGTAAAGTTTAAAAATAACAAATAATGTAACAATTCTTTTAGAACCCAATTAATATTTTCAATTTTAAAGATATAAAACTTTCTTAAATAACTTTAGTTATATCCTGTTTATATCCATAACTATAATAGGCTCAGGCTTAAGGTTTTCGAGCCTATGCACGTCATTAATTACAAAAGTTTTAATAAAACTTATAATAATATATCAAATCAAGAATAATAAATTAGTTTTTCTTAAGTGTCAACACAATCACCACTTCTGATGAAAGTTTGATAAAATTTTTAACAAAATTCATTTAACCTATTTTGTCAAAAGGTATAGTTTCACAGAAATACTGTTAAATTCATATTATTTTAAATTTCACTCTTTTTAATTACAATGAAAATCAATGTCTAAATAGTTTAATTATTAAGAGAGACAACAATTGCTTGACCGCAAAGGAAAGGAAGCTTTGAATTTAATTATAATTTTTGTCCTTTTATGTATAGGGTGTTTCACCGGATTAGTAGGATTTTGATTGTTGTAATTTTTTAATAGTAAACATATTTTTATTTTGATTACTACTATTAACTTCTGTCTCAGCAATTGCTGTAAATGAGGCGCTTATATTGTTTTGTAAGAAAAAAACTTTGTCTCTTAAGTATTTCCTATGAAAGCTGATGAAACTCTTATAAGAATTTGTCAAATTTTCAAAAGCACTGTAAACACATTTTAATTCCTATATTTTCTCAAATAGAATAAACTTAATAACTAAGAAGTTTAGATATCATAGAGTTATACGAAACAAACAGAACCGCTATTAGTAAATGAAATATTTAACAAACAGTCAACAGAAGTGTTTATTAATCAAAATATTTAATAATATAAGTGTAATTCAAAAATGACATCTTATTCTCTGATTGATATACTGTATAATTAATTCCATATTTGGAAAGACTTAAAATTAGCGATGAGTTCAAGAATTATTGAAATAATATCTGTCAATAATTGTTTGGGTTAACGGTGAACACAAACTCGCAAACTATGCCTTCACTTGACATTTGTGTCCTTTGAGTCTATATTTAGATCTAATCATTAATTAAACTCAACCTAAATATTGAGCGAAAACAAAAGTAAATGTATTCAAAATCAACACTAATTATTCATTATTACAATCATTTACGAATATAATTATTGATAAATATTTGCGTTTATTATTATTATTAAACTTTTTCTTATAAAGTTTCAAATTAAATGAATTGTTTATAATAATTAAATGTAATAAAAGACCAAAACTTAATGCATGTGTTTATGGTGTTTATGAGCTGACAATAAAATACTTTTAATTAATGAATAGTTGAAAACACAATTATATCATAACTTAATTACAAATAACAATAACACAGAATGGAATCAAATCTAATGATTACCTGAATTAACAATTTTTTCTCTCTCCTCAAAGCCTTCGCCACAACGCGAACAAAACATATTAGAAGTGGTCGAAGTCATAATGGATTAAAATAACAGATGGATTAAAACATTAACAAAAACAATATTTGGTACGAAAGTGTGAATAATATGATTCGCAAACTTTAGGGACAAACGATTGGTATGAGAAGTAATACTATAAAAGTATGAATCGACGTATAGTTCACTCAATTGACACCACACCCTCTCATACGCT
>JAQGCH010000827.1:0-19237 GCA_034699485.1 Nanhermannia elegantula | reverse complement strand
AAAGTAGACTTTATTTTTGATGACATAATAATAATTACAACTCTTTGGAGAGACATCTATTCCAATAAATTATAAGTTATAATAATTGACACCTCTTTTAAAAGTGCAAACTTTGCTAAACTTTTAAAAACTTTTATAAAGAGACCAAAACTACAAAAATTATATTCATTTATTGCACTCTTTTGTGGTATTAAACAATATTTGATTTTATTATGAATTTAAATAAACAATTTAAAAACATTACAAACAGAGAATAAATGCCAACTTTTTCTAATTTATTCCATAATTAAATAATAAAAATGAATGTTTAATCGTTCAATAAATAAGTTGTAAATAAAGTGCAATATATAAGTTAAATATAAGTTAAATATAAGTTATATATAAGTTATATATAAGTTATAAATAGATGTATTGCATGTATTGATAACTAATGTTCGTGAATGATTGAATGACAGTTAACAGTAATCAGTTAACACACGGCAGTTGCACATAACGTAATGAAAATCCTAATAAATATTAAAATCATATTTTTCTAAATTTTTTGATCGAATAATACTTTATTAGTTAATAGTTATAATGTTTACCATTTTGAGAATGTCTTGAGTTCTCCGTTTGATCGCTATTTGATCTCACTTTCAATTGGAAAGGCTTTGATCGGGCTTTGAGTGAATGCAAAATTTTTGATTAAATAAAATATTAAATATTATGCAAATTAAATAAAAGCATTTTTAAAAACTCACAAATGATGACATTATTATAGAATAGTTTTGCGCCACAGAATCTGTCTTCTCCGGCACCACTTCCTTCTTGTGAGCCCTGATCTATACCGACATAGTCGTCATCATTACAGAGACCACCAGTGAGTCCCACGTCATTGAAAGAGGCATTGCTTGAAAGATAGAGCGGATCATTAGATGCGCCCCAAGAGAACGAATTGTCATTTTCTGTCACCCATTTGATGGCACAAAAGTTTTCTTCGACTCGAATACAAGAAGTGTATCTCAAATTAGATAAATAACGAGATCTGCCCTCTAACTGAAACATATATTTTAATTTGGTTTACAAGTGATTTACACTTCCAACTAATTTATGGCAAAATTACTTTTGGTCCGTAATTAAAAGACTTGATCACATCTGAAGGCAAGCGGAAGTATTGAAGACAACCGGACGGCGCCATAACATAGTTATTGCATGGAATTAAAGAAATCCTTACTTTCCATTTGCGCGAAAAGTCAATATCGTTAGTAATAACTGAAAGGACAACGGGATTGCCTGAACCTCGACCCATATCTACGTACAAATGTTGACCTTTATTTTCTCCGCAAAGCATTGGTAACCGTTCGCCGACAGTAGTTCTCACCATAAATGAGTCTTTAGTACATCTGCCATATTCATCGGGTGCCGAAAGACTAAATTCTTCCAAATCTATTATTGTATAAGATAACAGTTTATCATAAGGTCGACAAACATAAAGACATAAGAGACATAAGAGACACACCTAATCTCAGTTGACAAACATCAGGTACATTCTGAATGGTCACTTGGCATGTATTGGTTCCGTTCTCTCCCAAAGGATACGAAGGGTTCACAAACAAAGTTTCATTGCTTGAGGTCTTTCCAGAACAGGTGAATTTGAAAGTACAGCATACGAGACCACTTCTGCCACAAGCTCCAGAAGATGTTCCCTGACGTCCCTTACAATCGCCATCTGAAAGACAAGTGCCCGCATCTCCTGTTTCGGTATTACACGGAGTGTTTTGTAATCTAATTGAATTAAACATATTTGGAAGCCCGGGAAGCCCTCCAGGTCTCCAAAATTGACGACTCGTCCCATTTGTTTGAAGACTTTCGTGTATATTAAGCAAAACCAAACATAACAAACAAATATATTGCGAACTCATCTGAAAATTGAAATAAATGGTATTTTGTTAGAAATTAATAATAAATAAATCGATATATATAGAAATGGTATGATTTAATAGAAATAAATATCAACACATTTAGTTATACTTACATTTGATTCGCTTCACGTCAATTATACTTTGGTTATGACTTCAATTTTGGAACAAAAGCAAAGCTACTTATGACAGAACTAAACTCAAAATTCGATGTCTCTCTTTGTGATTGCGGAAGTATTATGAAAACAGGTCATCAACCGATTAAAGAAGTCTTTAGTGTGGGTTTTATTATTTCAGGTTCAAGTTTGAAATGGGATGATTAGGATCACCACAATTTCTCATCAAAATTACTAATTTATTTATTTATTTAATTTTTTGAAACAAGTTTTTTAGTTTGCGATAAAACTTTTTGAGTTCATATCACAAAATGTTTACATCTTTGAAATTGAAATAAAAGCATCTCTCGTCTCATTGATTGGATCACATGAATCACATGAATCACATCTCACACATAAACTTCATAAAAAGATCAAATTATTACCTGTAATAGTTTGGTTTGAACTTTAGCTCAAATTTACAAAAAAATATGTTATGATTAAAGTGTTTTTTATTGTTACCACGGTTATGACCAGTTATCACTTCAAAAGCAAATCAATTATATTGTTGCAAATCAAATTGATTGATGAGGTTATTATCAAAAGTTTATCCTATTCGACGTCTATTTCTCTACTTATTGTCAACAAATACTTATTGTAAACAAATTTAACAAAGTTTGAGTTTATGTTTACTCTAATAAAACACTTGAAAGTCTGACTTTTGTGTTGGTATATCGTGCAGAAGAGTGATCTTATGAATGGACGGCGGACTAGTTCAAGAATGCACAATACCAGGTCATGCACTCTAACAAATACAATTATCGTATTTATTGAGGCATTTTATAACTTTATTATCAATAGTTTGCAAATAAAACACCAATTCATAACCAAATAATATTCATCTAATCGATTAAGAATAATATACTAATTATTTAAATTGTTATCAGATATGTATAACTCTCTAATTTTTTTATCAAACTTTTCAACAAAAAAAACTTGAAATCTAGAATTTTTTTTCCAAATAATTTTAATTATTGAATATATAAATAGAAAAAGCGTTTAGAAATAAGTTTTATTTATAATCAATTATTTTTATTGAATTGCAGTAAAAATTTTATAATAATGACTCAAATAATAAATTAGTGAAAAAGTGCAATAAATTAATAAATCAATGACTGCAAGACTGCAATGTTCATCTTTTTTGTTACAATTTGGCATTTTTTACATATTGTTTGTATTGTTAAGCTCGTCATGTATTGAGTATTGTTGTAATTGTCAAAGTTTAGTCTTTATTGTATGAATTTATGTACAATTTGTCTGATATTTATGTTTTGTTATAATTGTATTTTTAGTTTAAAGTGTTTCAGATTTAATTTTGTTCTTATTATCTTCTTTGGTGTGGTTATGTTTCATTGTAATGTAGTGTTGTTTAGTTGTTTAGTTGTTTAGTTTGTTAGTTATGTGCAGTTTTGTGAACTAAGAGTGAATAGTATGCAATCATATAACACACGGCAGTTGGACGTAACGCAACGAAAACCCTATCAAACAAATTCATACAATTAATATTCAAATATTAAGTAAATGTTTAATTTAGTTGTAAATATTTTTATGATAATAAAACTATTTGATATTTGCATAACTTATAGTTATTTTGTAAGCTATATATTTATTGTTAACTGATTGAGTGATTAGATAAAAAAATAATAAAATCAAATGAATACATACCGTGTTGAGAATTCTCAGCATTTAGTTTTTGATCGCTATTCGATCGAACTTTTAATTGGAATGGTTTTGAACGCGCTGTTGGTTAGAAAAACAAATAAATTAACGGATATTTTCAAATTTTTGAAAATCAATTTTTGAATATGAAAATAGATTTCATACAAATGACATAATCGTCTTCTAATAACTTTGTTCCACAAATTCTGTCTTCTCCCGGACCACTTCCTTCAGCGCTTCCCTGATCAATACCAATGAAATCATCGACATTACAGAGTCCACCACTGGCTCCTCTGGTCGTGAGATTTCCTTCAAAAGGCGCTCCCCATGAGAATGAGCCGGGAATGTCTGTCTCCCATTTTATTGAACAAAAGTTTTCTTCAACGCGAACACATGAAGTGTAGCGCAAATTTGATAAATATCTCGCCCTTCCATCCATCTTAACATTTAAGTAAACATTTGTTATACAACTTATATGTAATTAATTACGAACTAACTTCTAGTTCTTCACATTTATAGGCTTATGGGAAAGTCATTCAATTGTACTTTATTGAGAAAGTTTCTAAATAAAGCTTATATAGACTCGAACTAGAAGTTGAGCTCATGAGCTTCAATAATATGACAAACCGCTGGTCCATAATTGAAACTTTGAACTACAGCTGATGGCGACCTAAAGTATTGAAGACAACCAGAAGGAGCCATATCTAGATTATTGCATGGAATCATATTGATCTTTATTTTCCATTTACGGCCAATATTATTGCCATTAGTGACCACCGATAAGACGACAGGATTAGCTGAACCGCGACCCATATCCACGTATACTTATAAAGCAAAATATATCATTAATAAGATATAAGATCATACTTTTTCAAATAATCACATACAATGCTGATTATTATTTTCTCCACAGAGAATAGGCAGACGTTCACCAACAGTAGTCCTAACCATAAATGAATCAGTAGTGCACTGTCCATTTTCATCGGGCTGAGCCAACCCAAACTCTTCAAAATCTATTATGCAAAACATTTTTATTAATTTAAACATCATTTTCCCGCAATAATGTCCTTACGACTAACCGAGTCTTAATTGACAAACGTTTGGCTGCTTATCAATTGTTACTTGACATGTATTTGTTCCGTTGTCTGTCTTCGGGTAGAGATTATTCACGAAAATAGTCTCATTTTCTTTAGTCCTTCCGCCACAAGTAAATTTGAAATTACAACAGGACGCAAATCCTGAGGCACAGGTACCGTCGGGTGTTCCCGATCTTGTGAGACAGTCATTTTGCGCTAAACAGGTCCCGGGAGTATTCGATTCAGTATTACACGGACTGTTCTGATATCGAATAATAGCAAAGATGGCAGGTATTGATGGTGGTCGAAATGCTCCCTGACTATAGACTGCTGTTATCAAATGCAGCGATAATAGGATAAACGACGGACGGATCTGAATAGTTTTCAAAATTATTATTTTACTCGAGTTAACAAATCATTTCATCATAAATGCATTCATTTATTTTTCAAATTACTAGCTATTGATTGAAATGAAGTTCAAAATGAATTAAACTTTTAACTTCTTTAAAGTTTATTTAAAATGCATTTACTATAGGAATTTGAAAGGATAGGAATATCAATTTTTAACTTCTAATAATGTTAAAAAAAAATATTTATCTAATAATGAAATTTGTGATAATAGTGATAAAAGTTGAAGCAATTTTTGCATAAACTTAAAGGAAACTTATTAGAAACTCATTAGAAACTTATTAGAAACTTATTAAAAATTGACTTAAAATTTGAGAAAAATAGTTACGATACTAACCATTATAGATATTTGTTGAGATGATATTTGATTTAAGCTCAGTTCAGTTCACATTTGGCACTACGAGCTCAACAATTTCACAACAAATGATAGACCCGGAAATAGCGGTATAGCTCTTATATAATGGGTCATTGGCTGTCAAGACCGGTCTCTATATGAGTGGTCGGCTATCGTTCAACATCACTATCGATAACATTACGAGCATAATAAGGATGTGACATCATTTGGGTCAGTCATCCTATGTTTTCACGGTTCCAATAATTATAGTTATTTTGCTTTGCTCTACAGTACTGTATAATCATGTAAATTATTATTAAAAGTGAAAGT
The DNA here is from genome assembly GCA_034699485.1 of Nanhermannia elegantula. Taxonomy (NCBI): domain Eukaryota; kingdom Metazoa; phylum Arthropoda; class Arachnida; order Sarcoptiformes; family Nanhermanniidae; genus Nanhermannia; species Nanhermannia elegantula. The sequence goes on along the minus strand of JAQGCH010000827.1, from coordinate 13,377 downwards.
TGTGATACTATACCAAAGCAGTTCACAACTATATTATAAGTTTCAATTATCTGCGATTAACATAAATTTAGAAAAGTAAGACTCTTACTCATGTCAATGATTACAGAGGTATAAAATCAAGTTTTATTTATAAACAACTTTAAGTTCTCCAAATATTTTTCTAAATTAATTACAACATTTCAAATTTTTGTACAGACCAAGTAATTTATGTTATGCAGTATATTCTCAATTTGTTTTTCTGAGCTGACAATTGCAACTTAACAAACATATTATATCATAGGGCAGTAAAATATGATTATGAAAACCATAAAGGAATCTATTAGATAAAAATTTACCTCATTTCAAATTTATGTTCAAAAATATACTCATTTTTTCTAAATTTTATTCGAAATTAAATGTCATATTTGAAAGAAACTCAAAGATTTTATTATAATTTTCAAATCAAAAGTTTCACAAAATTGTTCATAAGTTTGATTAACTTTTTGAAATAAATGAGGAGTAGAGCGGAGCAAAGTCTTGTCAATCCTATTATTTTTAATTGAAATAATGTGTTGTATAGTGTATTGTAAACAGAAATAACAAAGATGAAGACGAAATGAGATAGATATAGCATTTATGCATTCATTTTTAATCTGATTAATTTGATAAACTATAAAACTATAAAACTATAAGTAATTTAAAATAAAATATAAATTACTGTTCACATTAAATTAAAAATAACTAAATTTTAATTTAAACATTTATATTCAAATTACAAATAGAAAAAGTTTTGTTATTAGATATTTAGTGAAAATATAAATTTTATAAACTAATTAGAGCGAAAAATTTTCTTATTATTCGCTTCAATTCTGATTGAACTGAGTAAAAAAATAAATATTGAATAACTGCAAATCTGTATGATTTTTAGTGGCCTCAAAGCATAGAGAAAAATGTATTGAATATTTAGTGTTTTCAAAGCTTTTAGTTTGTGCATCAAATGTATCTTTGATGCAAAATACGGAAGTGCTTTCAAACAATCTTTTATCGGATTTAACAAAAAATGCTGTTAAATTCAAACATTATTTAACATTTATGACCTTCACCTCAGTTTAACGTTATTTAATTTAGAATCCCATGCATTCGTGTGTCTGTCTGTGTTGATGCCATTGATAGTATTATCGCCTCAGGCATTAACACGACCTTAACATTGAATTTCCGGGTTTTGAGAACAAATGTTACTCAATTCTAAACTGTAAAAGAAGTTACTGTACAATCAACAAACTCTATATTACATAATATTTATTAATGAAATGAAATTTTTTTAATGATTATACTTTTAATTATCAGTCAAATTTTGCAATATTTTTATTTTCACTGTTGTTTCATTTACTATAAAAAAGGTAAGAGATTAAACTTTGTGACCGCATCTTTTATTCAATCATTTAGTACTTGTATCAATATTAATACAACCATAATAACACTTTCTTTTAACTGACATTTTTTATAAATATAGTGGCATTTCATGTCATTTCATTTCTATTTTTAGGCTAATATTTAAGTAAAAGCTTAGTTAAGATTATAAATACCTTAAGTTTTATGCGGGTATATAATGCCTTTAAAAAGAGAAAGTCCTTTTTGGCTAAATTAAATGCTAACTTCAAATTTAATACAATTCTCAATTAAGGTTGGATCAGTCATTATCAAAGATAATATTTTAGTTTACAGCTATTCGAGGTTTTATAAAAGAAGTCTAATTAACATTTAAATTATAATTTATAAAATGATAACTATTTTTCTATATTTTGTTTTATTTGTTTGAATACAAGATAAATAAATTTGGTAAAAATAATTATTCACTTAAGTGCATATTCTGGCAAATCTGTAATAACATTACACTTTAAAATACTTGAGTTCATCGAATAAACTATTTTCTTTATCTTTTATAATTATCTCAATCATTTCAGATGCAATACTATTTGCTCTTCGGTTTGATCCTCATTATGGCAACTGTGCCATCAGAGGCACAGTTTGGTAGACCTATTTCTATTCCCGGAATATTTTCAGTGATACGTTTTCAGAACACTGCTTGTACGGGAGATAATGACGAGGGAGGAACTTGTCTTTATGAGGTTCTCATTCAAGAGAATATTTTCTTTCAATTCATTTATTCATTCAAATAATTATATTTTAATTTTTTTCTCTAAAGAACGATTGCTTTAATAGAAAAGGATCAGTAGTCGGGCGATGCGCTAATGGGTGAGTATGAAGAAAGCAATTTAAATATAAAAAGATCTCAAATTGTTTTCAACAAATACCTTAATTTACATGTAATTTACATGTAATTTACACGTTATTATTTATGAGTACAGTTTCGCCGCCTGCTGTTCCTTTAAATTTACGTGCGGTGGAGAAACCAATCAAAACGAGACACTATTTGTAAATCGACAATATCCTAGTTTTGAAAATGATACCAATACATGTCAGGTTACTATTAAAAAATTGGATAATGTCTGCCAATTAAGATTAGGTTAAGATTTTGATAATTAACAAATTTATCCATTGAATCGTCAGGTAATACAAAAAATGAAACTAATTTGAAACTTTTTCATATGAAAATGAAATCACAACTCAAAGCTTACCACAAACCTAATAACTATTTATTATTTTGTATTATTGTTAAAAGACTGTAAAATTGATGATTCAATGGCGTGAACTCAAACATTAAATTTAGTTTTTTAACATCATTTATAATTTGATAGACTTTCAAGAGTTTACATTAGCCCAACCCGATGAGAATGGCTTTTGTACAACTGATTCATTTATGGTAAGATCTACTGTAGGCGAACGTTTGCCTATTATTTGTGGCGATAATGGAGGACAACATAGTAAGTGGACGGAGAGAGCATTCTTTTTACATTCTTTTTTACATTCTTTGTTTACATTCTTATCACAAATACTGAGCTATTCGTTAAGATGCATATGTATTACACATGTTTCGGACATCATATTTGAAATACCACTACTTTTCTTTAACTATAAATAAATAATGATATTCTGCGTGAAGTCTGAAATGCAATTTCTATGCTTAGGTCAAAGTTTTGCTATGAATGTAAAATACAATACTCAGCTTTTAATAGACGAACATCCCTTTTAATATGAAATATAAACTGTTTTAATTGTTTCAATGAATAGTCTATATCGATATGGGTCGGGGAAGTGCTAATCCAGTTGTTCTCTCAATTGTAACGAATGGTGGAAAAGGGAATAGAAAATGGAAAATGAAGATAAATATGATTCCATGCAATAACCTAGATATGGCTCCTTCTGGTTGTCTTCAATATTATCGCAATCCTACTCAAGTCATTCAAAGTTTCAATTATGGACCCAAAGTATGACTTTATTATAAACTCATTTAAATTCATGGTTTGTTATATATTGTCTTTTAAATCATTTTTAATTAAATGAACCAAATTAGGATTAGGATTAGGATTAGATTAGGATCATTTGAATATTGAATTATGAAAATAGAGTTTGAATAACTTTTTACTCAAACTTTTGCATACAGTACATTTTGCAAATTTTTGAATTCTATTCTATTTATTAATATTTAGACACGTATTACACTCAACAAAAGCTGATATCCTGTATAAACGTGTTTAACAACAAAAATTTAGATTAAAAACTAGACAACAATATAATTAATTAAAACCTAAGTTTCTTTATTTACAAAAGTTTTATAATTAGAAATTGCTCTCAAATTGATATCCAAATTGTTCCAAAACAACAACTCCGGAGTAAAATATAGAGTTCATACAAGCCGTCAATTTATAGTTTCGGTAATTTAAGGCTATTATTCCATACATTTCTCGTTCTGTGTTCTGTTGGAATGTAACCTAATATGTGTTTCCATACTTGATCCCAATCCATGCAAACACTTGTATATAAAAATGCAGAAAAATATGCAATTCTTTGATTATAAGGCATCCAAACTAGTCTTTTGAATACAGTTGAGTAGTCCTCATCTGTTCCAAAAGTGAGTCTTTGGAGTCTTTGGATTATTCGTAGATGTGTTTTATAAGTATAACCGTAGACACAAATCCCATAATCCATTAGAGGTAATACCAAAGACTTAAACACAGTATTAACCCTATCAGTTGGTAAAATGTGTCGCACTCTTCATAAGAAATTTATGCCATTGTTTTCTAATTGAATAAGAATTTAATAGTATTCATGAATTGATATGACATTTAATATATTTGAAAATAATACAAATGAAATCGTACACTAAAACAGATCGAATATCGAGCCAGATATCTGGCAAATATGCGTTACACTGTATGTATTCGGACTGAAGAAAATTTTTGTGCCATTAAATGGGAAACTGCAGAATTGGGTTCCTTCCTATTCGGCGCTCCATTTGAAGGTATTCTATATTATTGTAACTTTTTTTAAGACTTATTTTAATAAAACTTAATTTCAATCTCTTTTCAGGCAAAGATAGCGAATTAGGTGAGTGTTCACATCCATTCCCTTTCGTTGAAATAAATAGCAAAGGGGGCAAAAGCCTTCCCTCTGAAAGTATGGCAAGCTTGCCCGGAGTCAGACCACCCGAACGCGACCCGTTATTTCCCCATCGATTATGCAATGGTTAGCATTTTGAAGTAAATAAATTCCACTAACACAATATTATTTCATTCTATTTATTGTCAGGCGGTGCGAGTGGCAGTCTTTGCAATTTTGATGACTTTGTTGGCATAGATCAGGGATCACTTGAGGGTACGGGTCAGGGAGAGGACAGATTCTGTGGAGCAAAACTTCTCGATCATGACTTTGTTATTTGTGAGTAAATATATTTATACTTTTCTAAAATTTGACATAAACTATATCTTTGGCATTAAATGCACTTTTAATGTAAAACAATTGAATAATATACGATCCAAACAATAGCGCGATCCAAACCTTTTCAATTGAAAGTAAGATCAAATGGCGATCACTTTAATAATGCCTTCAACTCACAAACTGGTAAATCATATAATTCCATCTTTTAAATCAAATGTTTAATCAATTTTATAATTGTTATTTTGTAAGGCTTTTCATTGCGTTACACTCAACTGCCTTGTGTTATATAACATTAACATCAATTCTCAAGATATTCATTTGCATCAAAACTCAATCAAACATTTCTATTTATACCTATTTAGTAGAGTTTATAATTTATTTAATTAACATTCTATTTATTCATCAAAATATTTATGTAAATCATTTTCATATATTGTAATAATGAAAAGCATTTTGATTAGTTAACGAACTTTGAATGTAAAACTTGTGGAAGATAACTTTTAATAAAAATGAAACTCTAATTAATTGAGATATGTATTAAGTTATGAACGGTTATGAATGCAAAAGAAACTTAAACTGTGATATCATCTCACATAAAACAAGTGGATATCACAGATAAGTTTCTTAATTATTTGATTAATATCTTTTATATCAATGTATTTATTTATCATTTTATTTTAGTTACAGTTCATAAAAACATTTTCGCATTCATCTAAAACTTTTAACGCTTTAAAATATAATTTTTTAAAACTTATGAAAAATGATATTCTGCCTGCACTGATATGATGACAGTTTGGTCGAATTGGCACTGAAGACATTCATATAAATTAACATTAAAAGTTTAACAAACAAAACAATGTATAAAAATAAATTAAGTTTAAAATTCTAACGAAGATTAAGTAAAAGGTTTAATAATTGAAAAATATATAAAAGCTTCTCACAATCATTTAGATTTTGTCAGTTATATATATTTACATAATTTAGTAAAATTTGTTCAAATTTCTAATTAACCAAAAAATCAAATAAAACAGGGAATTATTTATAATTAGGATAACAAGTAAAATACGTAAAATATAAGCTTCAAAAATCAAAGTTTATTATTATATTCATTTGTATGATGGTCTGAGTGTTCAAACTCTCCAACATGTCCATCACCGAAATCTGTTTGTCCTCCAAAACCATCATATTCTCCGTGTCCTCCGTATTCGTCAAAGTTTCCGCCATAATGACCGAAATCGATGTGATTATTACTACATGGAGTATGTGTATGAAGAGGAGGACTATAGAGAATAAATTAAAGCATTTTCTTCAATCAAAGATTAATTAAATGAGAAAAGAGAGTTATTTGTTTAAATTCATTATTAACATCAATAGTATTAATAGCAAAGTTTACTATAATATAAAATTGTTAACTGCCGTATATCATTCAAAAGTGTCATTCAATTCTAAATTCATCTATAATTATAAAAGATTATGAAAAAAATTTATCATCAGTGCCCTGCCCAGCTATGGGGCCAAATTGGTCCTAACCCAACAAGCATTTGAGTTTTGAGTTTGTTAAGTGGTCCGTAGACGGAAAAAATTGACAAATTTGAAATTTTCACCTATTGCTACCTCCAACCAAATATTTCTGGGTATAGCACTGTTTATCACATTTAATGAATAGATAACAAGATTGTGTAATTCTAATGCTTTATTAAAATTTGAAATACAAACTTTTGGGTTAGCTCTTAGCAATACGCCCCTCTATTAAATTTATTTCAGTATTTTCTATGGTTTTTAAATGCTTTTATAGAGTTTTAAACTATAGAAACCTCGTACATAAAAAGATATGCAAAATAATTTTTTTAACAGGAATTCTAGCTTCCCTCTTAGCGGCTACCACCGCCCACGAAAATGATAAACCGTAACCTAACTAATAATACGTTGGTTAGCAACGTATTAAAATGAAGTGGCACTTAACTTACTTACAGACAGTGATGGGCACGCTTGGCGCTCATGCTCGACGCTCGCGCTCGGGTAGCGAGCGTTTACCGAGCGTGATATTTAGCAAATCTCATGAGTTATACAAAATTAGTTAATTTTAAGAAAATATGTTATATTTGGGCGATTATATTCCTAAATTGTTTAAAACTGAATTAAATGCATATTTATTATTAAAGTATCTAATTTTGCTTATATAAAACTCATTATTTTCAAACAAACATGTTTATATATAATAAACTTGACGGTCACGCTCGACGAAAATTCCACGCTCAGCGCTAGCGCTCGCCACCGAGCGCCAAACGCTCGAGCGTTGCCCATCACTGCTTATAGACGAATTTACTAAAATAAATTGAATTTTTGCATTAAATTATTATTAAATCATTTATATTAAATTCTCTATAAAAGCAGTTAAAAACCATAGAAAATACTGTAATAATAAATTTAATAGTGGGGCACATTGCACATTGCACATTGCTCACAGCTAACAGACTTTTGTTCTTTCATTCTTTAAATGTTGTAAAAACTTTTAATTAAAATGAGTTTAATTACTTATAAAGAACAGAAACAATTTTAAGAAAAGTAAATTTTAAAAATTTTATTAAGTTCAAATTAAACAATGATTGTCAGTGATGCACACGCTCGGCGCTCACGCTCGCGTAAAATGAAACGCTCGAGCGTACCCGAGCGTAAACCGAGCGTCAATTTAGCTAATTTCATGATTTGTAAGACATTTTCTTATAAAAAAATTGATTTTTATTTTAATGAAATATGTAATAATCTGTGCGCTTCTATGCTTAAATACTTTAAGACTAAATAATATTTATGTCTATTAAAAATTATTAATTTTTAATCAAATAGAAATATTGTTTCATAAAAAAAATTGATATCACTTAATATAATTGACGCTCGGGGGTCAGACGCTCGAGCGTTGTGCATCACTGATGATTGTGATAACTTACGGATTAGTTTATATTAGTGTTGAATCAGTTCCAAGAACTAGAAAGAGAACTGAATCAACACCAGTTTTTTACCGGTCATATTTGACCGATTATAAGAATTTTAAATAACATAAGAGCCACAGTATATAAGTATTACAATGATTTTTTAAAACTAGATTTACAAACAATTTAATAGAGAGATAAAAAATGAAAAATGATGTGATTTGAATCAATTATTAACGACTTACTAAAATGGAAGGACATGTGAGACGTGATGTTCTTTATGTTCTTTATGTCCTTTTTCGTGATTCAAATAACTTTTTCCATGTCCAAGAAGTCCTCCCAAAAGTAATCCTTTCAAGAAGTGCTTCTTTTGACATGAAATTTGATGAAACAGTAAAAGAATAAGAGTTAGTGCTAACAGTATACGAAACACATACATCGCAAACATCATTTTATTGTTAAAAGTTTTAACTTAAAACTCATTGAGATAAGTAAGAAATGATCACTTTTAGAGTATAACTAATTGTATGCGATTAACTTTATATACAATCACTTATTGGAGGCGTTTCTTATTCTTGGCTCCAATATTAGAACATAAAAAGTGCAGAATTACTCAAAAGGCTATTCAATAAAAAATAAGTAAAAGTGTTTCCACTTTTATATCTAATTAATTGAGAGTTTACTGACTTATCTGTCAAATGTTTAACTAAGCATATAAATTGTCAACAAAATCATTATTATTTTATATGCAGTACTCATGTCTATCAAATATATACCGTAAACTTTGGTTTAATTTTGGAATTAAATTATTAAAAAGATTTGTTAATTGATGTGATTCGCATCAACAGTTCTATAGACGTGTCATTTAAGCACTTTATGCCTAATTGAGTGCCTTCTAATAAATGGGTGTAGTCTTTAAAGCTAAAAAAGTTAACAAAAATGAAATCAAGTGTGTCTTTAATAATCAATATATAAATAATAAATGTTTTTCTTATAATGAACTTCAGTCCATTCAAAAGTGAGTCGAATTAAGTAATAAGAATGTGTTCTAATACAAAATTATTGCTAACTTGTATAGCATTGATTCTCATACAAATTGGGAATATCGCTGCGATGGGTGATAAAAAGTTTCTTAAGGGTCTCATTTTTGGTATTTTATTGGCGAGAACTAATATGGGCAATAATTTTCAACAACAACAATCATTTCAACCAATGCCTTATCCGTAAGCTTTTATTTGTTTGCACAACTAATTCATCATAAATTGAAAGATGATTTGAACATTTATTTTCTTTTCAGATATCAATATTGATTTTAAACCTCAGCTTAATTTCTACATTTTTCATGACTATATGTGTGTCCATTTGTGTGTTTAACTTCTATATTGAAGTTTCTCTAAACTGATTCCTGTTTTGTGCCAATTCATTATATATTTGTAATTAATTAAATGAAATATATTTTCCCATCAATTTTATTAATAACTTTAATTGAATGCAGAATTATATGAAAAGTTTGTTTTCAATTAAAACTTTAGAAACAATACTCATTATTCTCAATAGAGCTTATTTGGGAAATTGCTTGAGTACTCTTTACTCGATATTCTGTATACATTTATCAATTATTATTCTGGTTATACCGTAGAAACACTCTCTTCTTATTTCACAGATTTTTCATTACTTTTTTCTATTATTATTTGAGTTTATCTTTGATTTATAACTTTGAAAAACTGTCATTAAGTGATTATCTGAATCAATAGATAAATAATAGGTTTTTTATATTCTTGTTTTAAAAATGCAAAAATAATTGTATTTGTATTCGATGTCTTTTTTGTTTCAAGTCCTGTATATAATGCATGTAAGGCCTGGATTATAATGATTAATAAAATATAGTTTATATGATTAGTACTGATATAACTGAATCATTTGAAAAGTATAACAACTTTATTACTTGATTATGAATAAAATTGTAAAAACAAGAATTTGTTGTCTAAATAAGAATATGTGTTTGTATATCAATTATTTAAAATGTTTGAAATAGTAATAAAAAGTTAATAATTGAATGACAAGTATTAAAATGACTAAAAGGGCACTTCTTTGAATAGACTGCCAATACTTTCTCCATTATGACTGCGTCTGATTGCTTCGGCCATGAAATGGGAAATCTATTATCATATGAAAAATCAATAAAACAAATCAAACTTGAATTAAACGCTTCTTTCAAACTTTGAATCGATTTTATATTTATTTAACAAACATTTTTCGAAAAAATTAAAATTCTATTTCTAATGAGTGTTACCAATGATGAACAAAATGCAAAACTTCTCGTGTTATGAGTTGTAAAATAAGCCAAAATCAATACAAATGTAAATGTTGCCAAAACATATTCCATGCAAATTATCAAAAATATTTGTCAATTAAGAATAACATTAGTAATAATGCATAAACTTATTCTATATTTAATTATAATTCAAATTAATTTCTAATGGAATGTAAATAATTGGCACTAAAATTAATAATAGTTATGACTTATAAGCGAATCGATGGCTGCACTGATTTTGATTTGATTCGTACAAATATTTCAAATAATTATAATTTTGTTACATCGGAACGTTTGAAAACAAATAAGACACGCTCTCGCCGTTATGTGTGCGACGAATGGCTTCCGCTAATATCATACTTACATCAATGCACTAAAAGATGTACAGTAATAACAATCAATCATTTCATTCAAAGATTAAACAAATCTCACTTGTATTTTAGGGCAATCCTTCATATTCTTCTCTTGAGGTATAGTATTGGTCACCACCAGTGCTTCTAAAGAGGCGGATGTGATTCTCTGACACGCGGGACCACTAAAGATGCCGTGAGTTAAGATGGCGTACACTTTGGAAGCTCCAGCTTCTGACAGTTTTTGCGCCGCATGACATATAGTGCCACACGTGTCCGCCATATCATCCACAAGAATAGCCACCCGATCGCGCACTTCTCCCACCAGAACCATTGACGCCACTTCATTGGCCTTTTTCCTCTCTTTGTGAATGAGCGCGAAATCAACGTTAAGTCTATCGGCTATTGAAGTGACTCTTTTGGCTCCGCCCGCATCAGGAGATACTTAAGTAAAAAGTTTACAATTTATTAAACAATTACAACAATTATATTAAATAATATGTTACCGATAATACATGACCGCCATTCAGGTATGTTTTCTCTTATCCACTTCAAGACTGCCGGCTCTGCAAATAAATTATCGACCGGTATGTCGAAAAAGCCTGAGAGCAATAAATAATAGTTTATATTTCACTCAAAAAAACACTAAATTAATAAACAATTCTTAAGTTAAACACAAGAAAAATTTATTTTAATGTGCGATTAAATTAGCATTAATTAGCTTTATCTGAATGAATAAATATTTGCTTAAATAGTTATTGATTGATGTGATTGATTGATGTGATACTTTCAATTAATTAATATATATTTATTAAAATGAAAGTTGAACCAAAGAAAATAGGAATAGAGATAGGTGTGTCTCATATTAACAGCAAATATAATGTATCAAAAGCTAACTGTCATTCAATAACTAGAGGTTTAGTTACCTTGTATTTGACTCGCGTGCAAATCCATTGTAATAATATGGTCCGCACCGGCGACTGACAGCATATTTGCCACTAATTTCGCACTAATCGGTGCTCTTGACTGTGATAAAGTTAGAAATATTAAAATGAATAGTTTGTATGATAAGTAATACTTTGTCTTTCTTGTCCTGACGCGCGTATGGAAAGCATGGGATCACTGCAGTCACTCTTTGTGCGGATGCTATTTTGCACGCATTTATCATAATTAATAACTCCATTAAATTGTCGTTAACTTCTCCACAACCGGATTGTATAATATATACATCTTCTCCGCGAACTGATTCACCAATTTCTACACTAAAGTTTCAAAAACAATTTAATACAATAGAAAAAAGATCTATTTCTACATTTCAATGTCTAATGGGCCTAATGTTTATGCAATTAAAACTTGTGATCGCATGCATTCTGTTTCAAGTGCACAATAGGACTCAGTTTTGAAATAATAATAATTATTGAATGCTTATAAATAACTATTTATTACTGTTGTTACCTTTGTTACAATACAGTACTGGTATTGCAAACTACTGTACAACCTGCGTTGCAAAATTGCCGAAATTTACTCTAGTGGGAGTAAATTTGAGTAAATTACAAAGTAAATTACCATGTAATTTACTCAAAGTTCCTTAGGAGTACTCTTATATTTTGACTGCATTTTTATACAAATTCTTTTGAAATACTTGCATGTTACACCCAAATCGTTATCGATAACAAACTTCCATATAATTGATTTTTTAATGATATTAAAAATTTTTGAATAAAAGCATGTTTCAATGAAAAACTCGCTTTTTGTAAGCAAAAAAATAAAGCATTTTTATTATTACCAAAGATGACGCAACAGTAGTATTGTTCGCAATTTACTATTTGAGAGTAAATTACAATGTAATTTACGTTTTGCAACACAGTGTACAACGCATTAAAGCAACAATACATCGGGTGTTAAAGGGTTACTAATAATTATTCTGTGAAACTTTCATTCATATGTTTGAGTCTTTTCTAAATTCTTATCTCAAGTAAGAGAACAAAAGTCAAGGTTTTTGAGCAGTTTATCAAAACTTAAGGTCAAAAGTTGTCTAAAAATAAAGCGAAATATGAGTATTATTTGTAAGGGTTCCTGAAATAGACTTATTTTGCGCCTATAAATAGCATTACAACACCGGTACAGGTATTGTATGAGCACTACTACAACCAAAACGACCAAAACTATTATCATTGAAATATTTGTCCCAAAAATGCTTAATAATAATAAATAGACAGAAAAATAAAGTTTATCTGAAAATGTTATCAATAAAAAGCATAAATAAGATAAAGACAAACAAATAGTGGTCTGTTGTAAGAGAACTGTAAAACTATGAAGAAGTGAACCAAATGCAAATAATTGAATGGTTTGATACTAATTTAGTAAAATAAGTGATATATTCGTGATATAGGAAGTCATACCACGTCTCCTGATTACTAAACTTCTTAAGAACTGCTTTTCCCAAATCAATGCCTAATAAACAAAATATTTGTATTAATTTTTACAATAATTAATAGTTGAGATATAAAATGAATACCAAGTCTTTCGACAGTCTTTTTGGCCAAATCAGGATGTGATGAACCGCTAAAAACTTTAATGTTTGGCATTCTTTGCAAACTGACTCGCAAGTAGTGATTGGGATCAGTTGTGATCTTATGTGCGTTTCGATCACTTATCAAAACAATTTGTTCCTTCAATTCAATAATTTTGACTTAAGTTGCATTCAATCTAAACATTAATAGATATGAGTCTAATATGAGTGAAATGAGTTAAACTTCTAATCATAATTCACACAAAAACCAAATTCTTACACAATATTAAAAACGATATGTGCAGTGCTGACAGTGATTACAATTATTATTAAAGATATCAATAAATCCAATAATGAGTGCTATCTATGAGTTGAATACTATTTGAGTGAAACAAAGCTCTCATTTCAATGCATTTCACTTCTTATTATTGTCGCAAACATTTATTGATCGCTAAC
>JAQGCH010000826.1:0-19238 GCA_034699485.1 Nanhermannia elegantula | reverse complement strand
AGTTTTTGCTAGACTTAGAAAAACTTTTTTGGTATACAGTTAGACTCGAACCCACAACCACTTTTAGTGAACTGTGTGAACTTTTGACTCAATAATGAGCCAGTGCCTAGACCACTGAGCCAACCAGCCAGCTTTGTTGAAAGCAAAGAAGAACATCACATTTACACTAAAATGACTGAAAATTTGAGCTCATTTTTAAATTATATTCTTGGATTAGTTTACTTCACAACCACTTCAGGTTTGGATCTATTGGTATATTTGTCATTCTTTAAGAAAAGTAGCATTTATTTAAGAATAGTATTCTTCTTCACTTTCCTTTAATTATCGTTCGTGTTATACATTTTTAACTATACGGCTACTTTGTTCTCGTCTGTAATGATCAAAATAGGCTGAACCTAGGCTCAGGCTCTAGGCTCAGCCTGTTGAGCCTGAAAAATTCTCTCAAAATTTGACACTAAGATATAAAATCGTGAGTTGTTTTACTTTCAAAATAAATACTTAATTTTTCCAGAAAAATCACGAATAACAAGCTCTTCCATAGAAAATAAGTTTCAAACTAAGCTTCCATAAGGATTCCATAAGTAAGATAAAGTATTATTAATAATGTTCAAAATAGGCTCAGGCTGAGCCTGGGCTAGCCTAGGCTCTAGGCTCGGCTCGAAAGCCTTTCCGAGCCTACAGGCTCAGGCTTAGGTTCATGGTTTTCCAAATAGGCTCAGGCTCCAAGTATTTCGAGCCTAGGCTCGCCAGGCTCAAGGTTTTCGAGCATATTTTGTTCATTACTCGTCTGCAACTCTTGATTCTTACTCTTTTCTCAACTCATTTTTGGCCAAAAATCAAACTTTACTACAAAGAAAACTTAAGATCAACTCATTTATGGAGAAGCTATCGGGACCTGTAATAAGGTTTTATTGTTATAATTTATTTCCGTTCACTAACTATCAATTTTTTCGTTATTTTGTTTTTGTTTCTATCAATTACTTTCTTATTTATGGCTTAATTAGATCTAAATCTAAAAATTGAAATAATATCTCGAGATTATTTCCAGTACTCTCTTATGAGTTCTTCATGAGATTGAGTTCTCAATAATTGAGTCAACTCGAATGTAGATTTGTGTGAATTTACAATTAGCAATTTGTAGCATTGTGTTTAACTCAGTTAAAAAAATTTTGAATCCGGATCAGGTGTAGGGCAAACATAAATTGATTTCAATAATATCAATATAAATATATAACATAAAGTAATGCTTATAAATAAGTTAATATTTTGAGTTTATTTTTTGCAGATTTTTTGTTATATTATACCGTAATATGAGTTTATTAACTGCTTTCTTATTTTCAAATACGTAATTATAAAACCATATAAACTGACATCAATACAAAACTTATGAAATTCATTTTACGAATATTATCAAACTAATTGTTGTTTAGTTTATTATTTAGTTCACAATTTCTTATTGCTTTTTTAGTCTAGAAATTAAAAAAATGAATGAAAACCATAGTTAGATATTTTTTATAATTTTTTCTTACCAGTATTTTTAAATTTTTTTCAATACTATTTTATTTGGTATTGAAGGCAAAAAGTATAATTCTTTAACCAAAGTCTGTTTCCATTCAAACGTTTGTTGTATTTGAGTAGTCAGTATATCATTAGTCTTCAAATATTAAGAAAATCTTATTTCATAACCATATTCTATGTTGAGTTTGAAACACATACCTGAGTAACGATTCTATTCAGATCCTTATAACACGCCTTTTCTACTAAACTGTCTGCCAGAGCAGCTCCAAATTCTGTACCAGTCAACCAATTGACCTGAGCTGTATAGCCTGGTTTTGTATAAATTATTGTATAAGTTAGTCAGAAATGTTTGTATTTAAAAATACATGCCATGCAATGTTGAATAACACACAAATCCTTCCTTTATTGTTGACAACGGATCACCTCTAGAGTCAGATGAGCTCGAATCTGACCGCAAAACTGTTAATGAGTCAGTTGGAGTCCTATCTGTTTCAAAATTAATCAAAATCACGATTAATTGTTTAAGGGATGAAATCATACTTATAAATAATATTAATAATTAGTAATTTTTAATAACAAACCTCCCCGACAACAATTAAAGAAAAACACTTTTGGTTTTCCGGACAGTTTAGGGCAGTTGTCATTGTCAAGTAAGTCCATTAAATCATTAATACTGACCTCTTCACCATCAAAGTCATAAATTTCATGCTTGTTATTGCCGTGAGATATGATCATCATTACGAACGCGTTGTGATCATTCAATTCATTACTATTTGATATTTTTGTGAGTGTGTCCATAATCTCAACTTTATTCAAATTTTTCTTCATTATGACATCAAAATGCAACTGATAAAAGATGTCCCGAAATCTCTGCATTTCTTTATATGTGCCAATTGTGAAGTGGTTATTAATAAGAAGGCAGAAACCTCTGGGGCTATTATTTAGTGGGTAAGCTTTGGTAATAGATTCGGCGCTTCTATTCTCTTTTATATTATCCATAGCTCTGTCTTCACCAAAACTATATTTACTTTGATGGCCATCTCGAGGGTCACATCGGGTTAAGTCAATTAAATCAGACAAATCAGACAAATTTGATTTAAGTAAATTTTTTGCTAAAAGTTGTGCGGCCTCATCATGTCCGGTGTATAGCAATATATTCACAAAATTTTCGATATTTTGTTGAGTCAAACAATATTGCAAAATAAATGTTAACTTTTCCTTTTCACTTGATTGGGCCTAAAATATTGAATATCAATTTCATACAGTATATCATTTTCAATGATATAAAAAATATTAAAAATTAATAAAACAGAAATAATAGGTGCACTAAATTGTATCTCTCAACATATCTCTGCAGATCCTCTGATATTAAACTTTTAAGTGTGCGTTGGATTTACCACTTGGTATAGAAATCCTCTTAAAGTATTTTAGTTTTTATCAGGTTTTTATTACTTAAGTTCAAATGAACTTTTCGTTGAATTTTGTCAACAAAAAATTTTTTAATTACTCAGTACTGTCCTGAGCGAACAGTCCAACAGTTAATAGGATATATTGAGAACTACTTTCAATGTGTCAGTTGGTGTTGTGTCTTATAAGGACAAATTATTAAGATAATACCTGTATAATACATCGACAACTTTTATATATTGTGCCTTAATCAAAATGATTGGTCAATTGCT
Source organism: Nanhermannia elegantula (assembly GCA_034699485.1). Taxonomy (NCBI): domain Eukaryota; kingdom Metazoa; phylum Arthropoda; class Arachnida; order Sarcoptiformes; family Nanhermanniidae; genus Nanhermannia; species Nanhermannia elegantula. The sequence goes on along the minus strand of JAQGCH010000826.1, from coordinate 16,041 downwards.
AATATCTTACACTCAGTTTTAGCTCTTCACTACAATTAATGTTAAATAAACTTAAGTTCTATGTTTATAAATTGTGGTCATGGAATCTCTTTGCATAACATAATATTTTATGGAATCAATGAGATTTTAGCAATTTAGGAGGTGTGTCGCTAATAAAAAGCCTCTGTAATATTCCTTTATACTATTGGCATTGAAAACCTATCATTAATATAACGTATACCTTAAAATGTAATAAAACATAAAATTACTGTTATATATCTAGTTTAGCTGTTTAGACACAATTTACTATTAATTAGATTGTATTTTCGATATTTTAGTATATATTTAATTATATTTACATTCAATAGATCTGATAACTTATTTCACTCACCAATGAGTTATATTCTTCACAATTTTCATCAGAAAAAAATTTATTTCTCATTAACTCAGAAACCAATTTATTTAATTTAATAGTTTTCGCGAAACACTCAAAATTTGAATCTATAAATATTTTAATTTGATTCGTATCTACCATTTTCCGTTATATACAATTTATAATTTAGACTTAAATATAAGTATATTATATTGAAACTCATTAAATCTTTATAATTGATTATGTAGTTAAGGAGTTTATCTTTAATATATTATTTCTTATCAAATACGTATAGAAGTACGTAATCTAATTGTGATGACATGAATTCAATTTTGTTATAAGAAAAAAATATAAATTAAAGGTAAGCAGATATAAGTCGTCGAAGTTGAGACATTGGTTAAAAATCAGAAACTTAAGCCTAAATTTGATTTAAGTTTTGATATAAACTTTTTGAAACTTATTAAAAGTTTTTCACTGGTTTAACTCCAATCAGTTAATATGTAAATGAATAGAATTTTATAATAATATTAGAGAAAAATTTTTGCAGTTTTGTTTGGACATAATTGTATGTAAAAGCTTGGCTTCATAATACATATACGGTTGACGGCTGCGTCATATCAAATCTGGGAGGTATGAAAAAGTAAAGGGGGACCAAGGGATATTTATTTGAATATTCAATAATTTTCATAAAATCAAAGGGGAACTAGGCAGTATATTTTTCAAAATTTATCTGAATCCGGGAGACTCCCGGCCGATCAGGGAGATCTGGCTACTGTAAATACATAAGTAAAAAAGATGTTGAACTGGAATTGAATTACGACTAAAGGGAAAGCATTTTTGTTAAAATCAAATTGAAAAAAGAACCAAAGGAAAAAATGTTGAACTCAAACTAAAATGAGGGAAAACTTTAATAAAGAATGTTTAAAAAAAGTATTTAAAGGCCTATTTTTTTACAAAAAATAAATTGAAAAATTTCAATTAAGCGAAATTTTTATTATTTTATTGAAAATGAAATCCTTATATTTAATCTTTATTGTTATGGTTTTGATAAGTTTAACTGACGTAAGTATTATTTTATTAGTTTAATCACTTTATTAATTGCAAGTTATCTTAAATCCTTACAAAAACTTTCACTTAAAACTCTCCCCAAATCTCCAATAAAATTAGTTATTTGACAACGTTATCGAAATTTTTATTTGATTAAAATTATACAATATCTTACAGTAGAAATATTTTGAAGAAAGTGCCCAAATATAAATTTTCTTTTAGTACATCATTTATTAATAATACATTAACTTTGAGATTTTTTTATTCTCTTCATTATTTCAGGTTATTTACCTCTATAATAGGCTACCAATAGAATTATGTTATAATTATTAATAACTGTTTGCATGATTTCGATTATTGACAGCCAAACAGGAGTAAAAAAGTTTATATAATAGCACATCTACTGTATATCATTTTTATTCTTTGAAGTTTTTCTTTCGACCTTTAGTCACCTTTTAATAAATGATTTGAATGCAGTAATAAACTGATAAAAAGTGGGACACAATTAAAAATATCTAAAAAGAAAACTCGTCCAGACTTGTAAAACAAGAATATGCCCGAAAGGAAAATGAAGTTTGCGCTCAAACATATATCTTTGTGGTATAAGTTGTTTAATAGCTCTTCTCAGAGAATAATAATTGATATAAATAACTGATTAAATCTGATGAATAAAAAAAAATAATGAATTTTGAATTTAATTATATTATTAAAAGAGAAAAAGTTTTATTGAGTTGAGATATTTGGAAAAAGTCTTAAATAAAATCAACATTTCCTCGGGTTTAAAAAACTGAAATATGCAAATAAAAACAGAATTAGATTTACAATTTATTTTGAAGGAGAAGGTCATGGTGGTGAAGGACGTGATGGAAGAGGAGGTAACTGATATTTGCAGCTAAAATATTAGTTACTTTTCATTCAATTTATTCTAATTCTAATTCATATTCAAAGGTGATTATGGCGGCGGAGGAGGAGGTCTGAGCCTTTTTTATGCACTGTTTCTTTAAATAAAAAATATGCTTTTCTAGGATGCGGTGGCGGCGGATCTGAAGGAGGAGGAGGTTATGGTGGAAGTGGTAAATACTTTTTTTAAGTTTTAGTTTAGATTCTTAATTTATACTTAGAACCCTATTAATGACAACTTAAACCTAGTGTTTGAAAACCAAAATTTCTCTTCAAAAGTTGAAAAATTTTCTATTTCATAGATTCTAAATTAATGAAATAAGATGCATATTTTTAGACCACTAATCACTAAATGCTCATCTGTACGCTTTGTTAAATATATAGAAGTACAAAAGTTTGTAATGAAAATGTTATTTAAAGTATGTACGCTTTTGTCTGATTCCACTCTCCTCTTTCAGTGGTGTCACGTCAAAATATCGCTACATCATAATATCGCTGTCATAATATCGCCACGTCAAAATATCGCCACTTCAGAATTTTTATACTTAACAATATTAAATAAGTCTTTTTGTTATCGGTCCCAGACAATTCGTTCAATAAAAGCTGGTCCAATGGACAATTGGTCCAATAGTACAATTGGTCCAAATGTTTTACCATGCTTTATTTTGCTATAAAATATCAAAATTTCTATTTTAATGTGTTGGTATCGAAACTAGATGGGCGAGCGAAGAGAGGCCGTCGTACGTAAACTACTTGTGACGGACGGTAGGACTAGGCCTATTTTCATCCATTGTTACCTAAGCAGAGTATACTAACCCGAATTTAAAAATGGACAAATTGCCCATTGGAGCAAATTGTACCGTTGGACCAATTGTCGTTTGGACCAATTGTCCATTGGACCAACTGTCATTGGAAGAATTGTCGGGGGCTGATAACAAAAATACTCATTTAATATTTTTAAGTATAAAAATTCTGAAGTGGCGATATTTTGACGTGGAACCCTCTCAGCGCGTATTTACTTAATGAATTCCTCCTATAGACATCTATTTAACTCAATTAACAAAAAAATTTCATTTGATTTCTCAAATTTTTTATTCGATTATTTACTTCAATAGACAAACTAGAGTTATGAGCAGATAAATTGCAAAAATATCTGACCACCGATTATTGTTATCACTATTTCTAAAATGGTAATTTAAGGTTCGTTATCTCTATGGGAATATAATGTGACTATGGAAACACACAAACCATCGAATCCCTGTTTTAGTACCATTATAGCAATCTTTGGTTTATTTGTGATATTTTTCAACTCATAACCCCTGAAAATCGACTTTTATGTAGTTGTTATAGAGCTCAAGTGTTGCAATTCTTTTCTTAACATTATGTCCGGGAAAAACTTTTCTTATACAGAAATGAAATTTTGGAGACACCGGGCTTAGAGTCTGGACTGACATCTTATTGAGGTCTAATAACTTAGGGTCAACTTTGTAAGTGTTAAACCGCACCAAATCAAGTGGTGTGCATTACCTGTGACTTCATGTAAACTCTAAAATAAAAGCAAAATAAGATTTTTGAATATTCCTCTTTTAGTAAAATGTCGTATCAGTTGTAAAGCATATTATATCTCAATTTTATTCCTATGATATGCCAAATCTCAATAGTTATCCCAAATAATATTTCTAATTATATTCTCAATTTAACTTTTATTTTAAGTCAAAAAATATTTGTTTATTAATTCATTTTATTCTTAAACACATCGAAACAAATAATTTTATGGAAATTATTTTCACTTTAAACTGTTGTTTTCTCCACATTTTATTGTTTTAGTCTAAAAATACAAATATTTTTATGAAAACCATATTGAGATGAAATGTATATTTGTTTTCTTACTTTTCAATTTAAGTACTTTTTTGTGTGGAATTGAAGGCAAAAAGTATAGCTCTTTGATCAAAGTCTGTTTCCATTCAAACCCTATCTGTTTTGTCTGATCCGATGTTCGTTTTGTTAGCAGAGTATTAGTCTAAATATATTATTAAGCATTAACTCTAAACATATTCTATGTTGAGTTTGAGACACATACCAGAGTTACGATTCTATTCAAATCCTTATAGAATGCCTTTTCTACTAAACTGTCTGCCAGAGCAGCTCCAAATTCTGTACCGGTATACCAATTGACCTGAGCTGTAAAACTCAATTTGAATAATCTATTTCATGATTTTAAGCTGAGAAATAAGGATATTTGCCAACAGTACGTACCATGCAGTGTTGAATAACATACAAATCCTTCTTTTATTGTTGACAGCGGATCATCTTTAGAGTCAGACGAAACTGATTGGTCAGTTTGAGTCCTATCTGTTTTTAAAATCAGTCAAAAGTCATGAATTGTCTTAAAAAATTAAATGACTTCGTGAGTCTTAATCACGAGTATTAGTCTATTATATAATAACAAACCTCCCCGACAGCAATTAAAGAAAAACACTTTTGGTTTTCCGGATAGTTTGGGACAGTTGTCATTGTTAAGTAAATTCATTAAATCATTAATCCTTACGGGTTGACCATCAGAATCATAAATTTGATGTTTGCTATTGCCGTGAGCTATGATCATCATTACGAACGCGTTGTGATCATTCAATTCATTACTATTTGATATTTTTGTGAGTGTGTCCATAATCTCAACTTTATTCAAATTTTTCTTCATTATGACATCAAAATGCAACTGATAAAAAATGTCACGAAATCTTTGCATTTCTTTATATGTGCCAATTGTGAAGTGGTTATTAATAAGAAGGCAAAAACCTCTGGGACTGTTAATTAGTGGGTAAACATTAGCCATCGAAGCCATGGCCCCGTCCTCTACCAAATTATCCATAGCTCTGTCATCACCAAAACTATATTTACTTTGATGACCATCTTGAGGGTCACATCGGGTTAAGTCAATTAAATCAGATAAATCACAATTCATTACATTTTGTGCTAAATATTGTGCAGCTTCATCATGTCCGGTGTATATTAATATATGCACAAAGTCTGCGATATTATTTTGATTGAGGCATTCAGATGATAGAATAAATATTTTGCACTGCTTTTCATTTAGTTCTGGCTATAGATTAATAAATATAATTACGTTCTTCCAGTTATAATTTTTGAAATTTACATACACTAAAAATAATAGCATTTATTGTAATTTTGTAGGCGCACTGTTGTATCTTTATATCTAAATTAGAGTAACTTGGACTACATTTTTTCAAATTATGTCGAATTTTAAGTCAATGTATAGAAACCCTTAAAGTTTTCTATGTTTCAACGTATAGCATAAAAATAGGATTTTAATTGTATAATATATTATATTGAATAGTGCTCCTACCAGGGTTGCCACATTTCTTCAAAAGCGAAACTGGAGGAAAATATCTAAGGGTCTATGAGGTCTACAGCTCGCAACAGATAAAAAGGCACCGCCAGAAAATTTAATTTCGTACAGTATCAATTTAAAAATTTGCATTTTATAAAAATTTAAAAACCTGCTATTTTTGTAATTAAAAAGTTTTGAATCCTAAGTTATCATTACTCTATTTATATACTTGTAGTTATTTTGTATATCTGTTGAAATATTTGTAATCTAAGTTTCAAAAAATGGATTCCACTCACCAAAGATTTATACTTTTTAAGTTTATCACCAAAAATAAATTTGTTTCTTATTAATTCAGGAATGAGTTTATCTAATTTAATAGACCTGCACAACAAGTCTAAGTTCGAATTTATGTATTGATTAAATGCCATTTCAATTGTTTTACTTTATATTAAAACTTTATTTAAACAAAAAATATTTTTAATGTTTTCAAATATCCATATAAATCTTTAGAAGTGATAATGTAGTTAAGGAGCTTTGTCTGTGTATTTTGTCGTTTTTCTTATCAGACTTATAAATGTCATGTAATTATTTTGAAAATAAAGATAAATGCGAGGTATTATAGAGTTGTGATAAGCAGGATAGGGACAAACGAGTAAAATTCAATAGATATGACTCCTCTATTACTATACCGGTACCAGTCTACTTTTTAGGCATTCAAATCTTAAATATTGTCGTGATATTCACATAGAATACAAAATTTTGGGACAACTTTTCAGATTTAAAATTAAATTTTTTGTTAAATATAATTTATAAATTACAAGCTATTAAGCAGCGCATTATTACTGAAGCACTTTTATCTAAGCTGTATAATTAAAGTGCTTCAAATTAATTAAACAGTCAATATAATGAACTGGTTTTATTGCATTTGACACTTCATTATAACTTAAGATTAATATATTTATCATTAAAATAACGCAAAATAAAAATAAAATAAATATTAAACAAAAGCAAAACAAATATTGCATTAAATTAATACTTTTCCAAAGTTCTCAATTTTCAATAAAGCATTTAAAACACAGACCAAGTTTATTGCAATGGGTTTACATATTGATCGTGGGCTAAATAAAATGAAAATTTTATGCATAACATTAATCAATTTATTCGTTAAATTTTTTTCTCACATTTCAGTTTTAATAACATTTTATGTGGTTTTTGAGGTAAAAAGAACAACACTTTAGAAGAAGACTGATTCCAATCGAAAAACCATTTTGATGACTGATTATTTAGTTTGCTATTAGTCTTAAAATAGAGCGGAATAGAGTACAAATTGATTAAATATATTGATCGTAAAATATTGAATACGTACCAGAACTACTATACTATTCAAATCTTTATACCACGCTTTTTGGACTAAAGTGTCTGCCAGAGCAGCTCCAAAGTCTGATCCTTTCAACCAGTCCACCTGTGCTGTAAAGCCTCATTTTATGATAATTAATTCTTAAGCTGAAGGTGAGAAATATGAATATTTCCCACCAATACATACCATATAATGTTGAATAACAAACAAATAATTCTTCTATTGGTGAAAGTGGATCACCGCTAGAATAAGATAATTTGGAATTTGATCTTAAAGCACTTGATTGATCAGATTGAGCTACATCTGTATTAAAAATAATTTTCATTAATTTAAGACAATGAACACAATATTTATCAGTATAGTTAATCCCATTTATAGTGAAACAGTCAGAATCGGTGAATGCCTTTAACTTACTATAAAGAACACAAATTAAAAAGCCATAAAGTTGTAGTTTTAGTCAACTCTTCAATATAATGGGTTTTCGCTATAACTACATTGGCTATAACATTATAACGGCAATAAACTGTACTTTTAATAGTAATAAAAAAATTTTATAACAAACCTTCCCAACAGCAATTAAAGAAAAAAACTTTTGGTTTTCCTGATAGTTTGGGGCAGTTGCTATTGTTAAATAAGTCTATCAATTCATTGATTCTTATGGGTTGACCGTCAAAATCATAGATTTGATGATTGCTATTTCCGTAAGATATGATCATCATTACGAACGCGTTGTGATTATCCAATTCGTTACACTTTGAAATCTTTGTCAGTGTATTAATAATTTCAACTTTATTCAGATTTTTCTTCATTATGACCTCAAAATGCAACTGAAAAAAGATGTCTCGAAATCTCTGCATTTCTTTATATGTGCCAACAGTAAAGTAATTATTAATAAGAAGGCAGACGCCTCTGGGGCTGTTAATTAGAGGGTAAGCATTTCTCAAAGAATCTGTTGGCTCATTCTCTACCAAATTATCCATAGCTCTGTCATCACCAAAACTATATTTACTTTGATGACCATCTCGAGGGTCACATCGGGTTAAGTCAATTAAATCAGACAAATCTAATTTAAGTAAATTGATTGCTAAATGTTTCGCAATCTCGTCATGTCCGGTGTGTATTAATATGTGCACAAATTCATTAATATTTCTTTTAGTCAAACATTGCTGTACAATAAACTGAAGGCATTTCTTTTCGTTTAACTGTGACTAAAAAATTTAAAAGAATATCGATTTTATTTATAATTTTCAATAATTTAATCAAACTTATGTTGTAGTGATCTTCATAAGCGCGCTGTGAGATTAAGCATGCTTGAATTGAGCTATGTTTTAACTTAAATTGGCCAAATGTCAGTTAATATACAGTATTTAGAGTTCACAATTTATATACAGTAACACCTGATATAGTGATGGGGACAAAACTCTTGTGTTCACTATATTGGGGTTCACTATAAAAAGGTATTTTTAGCAACAGTTGAATGGAATATGTGCCGGAATTATGTCAGTATATTTAGAATTCACTATATCGAGGTATCACTGTATATATGATATTAAGACTGAGACATAGCATAATTTGAATTCAGAATATAGTACGCTTTTAATAATATAGGTATTTTGATTTCTTGTTCGTTATTATGAACAGATTATTAATTTATTTATTTGTTGGAAAAATGAACTCAACATTAACTTGAGTTTACTCACCAGTGATCTATAGGTTTTATAATTTTCACCAAAAACAAATTTATTTCTTATTAATTGAAGTTTATCTAATTTAATAGTTCTGCACAATAAGTCTAAATTGGATTCTATAAATGCTTTAAAATGATTAATATCTACCATTTTTGCTATATATTGAATGTATAATTAAAACAAAAGTGATTAAACTTTTATGATTTCAATTTCATAAAATTTTTATGAATGATTATGTAGTTAAGGAACTCTATTTTCTTTTGTATATAAATATTATTTTGCTTATCAAATATACTTAGAAGTCACGTAAGACTGATAAAAATGTAAAGGTATTCATTCAATTTTGTGATATAAAAAAGATTATACAAAATGGTCCGCAAGTAGTGTGCATTCATTTTTTAAAGCAATATTACATTCTTTTTTACTCCACAAAGTTTTATATTTAAACAATTTAAGCAAAAGGACTCTCTATATTATTAACAGAATATTTAAATTATTCAATCCTAATAATAAGTCTATTGCTGTCATAAGTTGAAAGTTTTTATTTGTTGTTTATTACCAGTATTCTTATCCGTGGCTTTTATTTAACAGAATCTGCATAAGAATTAATACTTTTTAATTTTAGTTTCTATTCACTTAACATTCAGTGTCTAATCGGTGTCCACTATGTTCGGGTGTTTTAAAGTGTTATGAATATCAATCTCAAGACTTAACCTTAATATGCCTGAGTTTGAGCATTTTCTGCGCCTGTTCTTGTGTGAGTACCGATTGTGTCCAATCAATGGTGTAATCAGAAAATTTTGTGTGAAGGGTATAAAAATTAAGGATTTTACAAATAAATTATCAATAAATTGTTCACTTATTACAGTTGTAGATTCAATATTTAGCAAACAATAAATCATTTCCAGTAAATCAAACTTTTTACAAACAATACAACAGAATGAAACTTTCTATGAATTTAATTAGCTTTCAATTTGAGTTGAGGGGAATATACTCCTCTGCCCCTATGCTAGTTAAGCAAATGTTTCAAACTAATTACATAAATATCATTATTTAAGTTCCGATTTCTTAAACTAAGTCTAAAGACTTCACAATATTAGAATCAATCGTCAGTTTATTATGTTTTTGAATTTACTTTGACTTTTATTTCATTTATCAGATAAACAGAAGAATTATAATAAAATAATGTATAAACTTATGCGGTTATCATTTATGAAATGCTTCCAATTAATAAACTCATAATCAATAAAATGATTAGTTCTCCAAAGAATCAGATCTTCAATTGTGAGTCAATAAACTGCAAAAAATATTTAATTTACTGAATGAAACCTTTATTCTCTTCATGTATTTGGTATCAAAGACTACAGATATCTTAATATCATAATTAATATGTATTTAACACTTTTAACTAATCATCAATTCTGTACCAAAATCTAAGACAACAAACAATTGGCCATAAACTAGTTCTAAACTAAATGCGAACAGCTCTCAGACTATAGATCTTTATTTTCTAAATGAAAACCAATATATAATACCAGAACTAAATGACAAATTATTCAAATTTAGAAATTAGCAAAATATCTCTTAATATAATGTTGATCAGTGATATTCGTCACTTTATACTTTCGTTTATTAGTCAAATGTTAGACTTGAACGAGAAGTCCAACCAATTCTTTCTTAATTCGAGCTCTTTGTGAATCAGTGAACGCATTCACAGATTAGAATTGGTTTCGATCTAAAGCCAAAATGTTTGCAATGAATCGTGGAATCCATTGATAGTCATATAATTCGGTACAAGTTCTGCCCACAACCAGATTAACGCCGCTTTTAATATAAGAAAAAATGGTATATTAATTAACATTTGAGTTAAACTTATTTATAATTTTCATTTAAAAAATATAATAAATATTTTAAGTTATTTTTAAAGTTAACTCATTTTGAATAAAAAAAAATATTAGAAAATGTTTAGTTTTAATATTTTTTTCTCGACTTAAGTTTTTTCTTAACATTTTTAAAAAAGAAAATGTTATGAATACCTAAAATTGAATCAACAAAATATTAATTAAAAGCAAATTATATTAATTTAATACTCAACACAAACCTGACTAAAGCTCTGATGCTCTGGAAGTGTCCGTAAGCCAGTTATGGACCGCCACCAATATCTATAAAACTATAATTAAAACCAATCAAAAAATAAATACTAAAAAAGGATTAAAACTAAAACTAATTACTTGTTCATAAGCGTTGTGACTCATTAGGGCGCGTACGAGTTGCAAATCGGTATATTCAGGGGAGTTGTTCCGTCTCAAGAGAGTGTTCAACACTTAGAGGCAGTCATTGGGAACCCATTTAATGGTTCCGTTCAAATACATCTCAAGACTCCTCGTATCTATAACTTCGGCCAGTTTTATCATAACCGCGTATCGAACACTTCGTCCGTCTTCTACCACATCCACAAAAGCTCGGGCCAAGTATTTGCACAGATCATCACTTCCTGAAGTGGTCGAAACCGTACCAGTAATCGCAGTCTTTGACCGGAATCTCTCTGATTGAGTACAAGTTCTTCAGGCCATCGAATATTGGGATCACTTCGCGAAAGATCTTGCTCTCCTCCGAGTGCTGTTTAACCGCTTCTTCGACTATCACTCTATAGATCTTATTATTGAGTTTACGGAACCGTTTCTTCGATTCATCGGCTCTAAAGTGAGCTTTCTCTAGAGTGATGGTGAGAGAGGACAAGTGACCGCTCAATAGATGCACGTTATGTGTGGGTTCGATTGCAATGTCGTAGTCATAGACCTTTACGTCTCATTTGTAAACCACTGGGAAGTGATTTGTATTGATTGAGATCTGTTTACCATTTGTTCCATGACTTGGACGCAAAGCAAATGTCTCACACTTTCGGTGAGAAAGTATACATTAGTTTTACAAATATTTTAATTAATTCTTTTTTTATTTATTTATCAGTAAATGAGTCAAAAATGTGTCAAATTATTTCAAATTATTTTTTAATTTTTGTCATTCTGTGACAAAGTAATGCTTTTTCGCTTTTATTTTCAAAATTATAATAATTTATAAAAAAAAGTAAGAATTGAATCAATTTTTGTAATAATTATCAAATAAATAAATAATTAATTGATTACTGACCACTTATTTATCACTTGAAGACGTCGTCACTGAAGTCAAAAAGAGAGCAAAAAAAATGAGTCAAAAATGTGTTCAAAAAAATGTCAATCAATTCATTCAAATATTAATCAATATTTTTGTTAATTATATAAATTACTCACCAATTGATGTCCTAATAATTGATGAAATGCTTGATTTTGTTTAAGAAATTATGAATTTAATTGCAATTAAAATGACTTTTAAGTGAATTTGGTTTAGAGTTGAGTGAATAACTACTTTTCAAAATGAAAGCCTTTTGTCTGTTGCGTAACAAAAGTGAAGTTCAATTATTAGTCATTAAAATGTCATAAATTATGGCTGAGCTTAAAAGTTTGGTTTTCAATAACACTTTATTTAATTCTATTTTTTTAACTATAAATATTTGGTTTAAATCATAACCAAATCAATATTTTGACTCTATTTTAAAGATTAGTCAATAGTTATTGTTTTAAATCAATTTGATTATCGATTTATATCTTTGGAGTCTTTAAAAAGTTGGATCAGATTTGTTGTAATAATAAATGTTTATTAAACAGTGAAATGCTGTCAATTAATTATGTAATTATACTAAAGGGGAGGGAAGGGGTCATACATTGGACACCAGCTTTAAAATAGCGTTAAATAGAGTGAAGTGGGGCTCAAAAGCAGACAACTCTTGAATGACTTTTGTTTTCGATAATAACTTAATTATTAATAAAATATAACTATATATTGATTAATAATAATTATAATTAATTGGAAACAAAACTAAAGGTATTTATAATTAATAATGTTTTAACTCTTTTATTACATAAGAGTTTCTGTTTTACAAAAACTTAATTTAAATGAAAATTAATTATAGAACTGAACGAAAACATTGACAAAGAGTTGAGAAGAGATTACATTTCAAGACTTGGTTTAAATTTAATTTAAAACAAAATATTTTCAGTTATTTTTGATTTGAGGACAAAATCAAATTCGAGTCAATTTCTCGAGAATTCAATTGTTTGTTATTTAGTATACAAACAGTTCTTGAAATAAATGATTTTAAGAATGGCTTCAATTTATTGAATCAAATGTTAAGTAAAGGACTCATTAGTAGTGAAAAAGTCATTGATTTGAATCAGTGGTAAAGAAATACAAATCTATTAATAAATTAGTTTTCATTTATTATAAAATTGATGACAAAGTTATTCAAATAATTATTAATTTGTTAGAAATTGATTTCAATTATTACCAGAATTTCGATATCAGTGAAGACTTATTCACAAAGTTTGGACACAATTTGGTTAAGATATCAATCAATTTCTTGAATTCAGAACTAATGAAAAGGTTTCTCTATTTGTGTCCAAACCTGAAAACTATTAATTTTGAAGAATTGATTGCATTTATTAATAAAAAGTAAGAATTTTTGCCAAAAATAGAGTCAATCATTTGTGTATTTAATAAATTGAATGGCAATCAATTGCATATAATTGAGAACAAATACTCAAAAATATTCAACAAATTCATTATTTTGGGCGAAACGGGATTTGGTATGAATTCATTGATTACTGAGTGGAAAGAGTTTGTGCTCAAATACACTCAAATTGAAGTTTTTAGTATTTTTCGGAATTTTGATGTTTTCAATCCTGAAATTTTCGAAATTATTTCCAGTTTTGCGAACTTAACAATACTTTCATTATCATTGGTTTCAATGCATATGAATAAAAGTCTTGAAATGAGTAAAAGTTGTCAAAAGTTATCGGTTTTGCATTTGATTGACTTTAAAATAATAGTTAATTTCATTGAATTTATTATTAGTTTTGCGCAATAAATAGCTTTATATAAGGATTTTATACATAAATTTATGAACATAAAAGTTACTCAAATTATTTATCTCAATATCAAAAAACGTTTACTCAAATATACTTTAATTAAAATGTTTAAAAGCATTTTTACTAAATTCAAGTAAATTTGTGGTACTCAAAAAACTCTGGACTATACCAATAATAGCTTAAGATCATAGACTTGTTTGTGATGTTCGACTTTCTATTGAACTCATTTCTGTTTATGATAATAAGCTGTTAAAAAACTGTTCAGTTCTGGACTTTTCCTATTTTTAATCTTTAATTTAATCAAAATTAAAGCTGAATATGAGGTCCAATCGCATTAAAATAAGGCTTTTAAGACCTTTATAATTACCTATGACTGCCTTTTTATTATTAGTGATTATTTTTGCTGTGATCTGCTATTCGTGTCTTTTTTGTGCTTTTATTTTAGTTCTTAAGGAAAGACATTGTATTTATTAACAAAAATATTAACTTTCACTTAAAGCCCAATAATGTGTCAATAAATCTCTAATTTTTTTATGTTTTATTATCGTTAAAACTTTCCTAAACATAAAATAAGACATGAATATTGAGAGCTTAACCTTAATCTAAAAATGAGTTCAATCATCAAAACTATATTTACAATAAACACAGTTTAGAAATCTATTCGAACGCAAACATCTATTGTTTGAGTAGATTTGCGCTCAAATCATAAGATACTGTATAAAAATTAAGTTTTATTATAATAGAAATACAATTTCATATAAACTTAAGTTTAATTAAAAGGTTTTTTAATTGTTAGTTAAATAATTCAAAATTTGTTAAAATAATACACAAAATGAGTTTCAATAATGAATATCCATTTTATTTGAATCGATTTGATTCCGCATTCGGTCGTTTTCCAGCTTTTTCATCATTTTGTGAAATGACCAGAAAAGTTGGTCACTATTATTGCCATTCATTTGATAGATTTGCTCATCATTTATGTCAACTATTATTATCTTATTTTACAATTAATCATAAAATACTGTTTGAATGTGTTTCTAAACAATGGCAAAGATTAATATTGAATAAACAGAAAATACTTTTGATCTCTAAAGACATATATAATAAACGAAAAAACTTGATCTCTGAAAACGATAACTCAATATGTTTAACAACAAAAATGCAGTGAAAATATTTAATTGAGTTTTGTATGAAAATGATTTCTATATGATTTCCACAAAGTATTGTAATATAGATTCAGAAATCATTGAAGTCATTGAAATCATTGCAAATAATTGTGATCGTCTCAAAAAATTCATCTCAGCCTCGAGTGGTCTTATGATTTCTGAAAAAGATTTCTATAATTTTGGTCTCAAATGTGGTCACAGTTTAGAGTATTTCAGATTCGATTATATGAATGTCAATGAAATGAATACATTTTTAAATTGAACCAAAAATTTAAAAGCAATGGTTGTCCGCAGAGCCGACGGACACCACAATCAATCGTTTGAACGAATCGCTTAATATATAAGTGAACAAAAATTACCAAAAATAGAAGAATTGGTTTTTATGGGATTCAGTTTCACAAATATGAAGACATTGTCTGATAATTACAGTACAAGAGTAGAGAAACTTTCAATCCGTTTATGTGCTTATGATTTACCCGGAATTCAAATGTGTGAAGCAGTCAAACAATTAGCAAATTTTGTATTTCTAGAAAATCTACATTTGTTTCTCTGGAGATCCGATACTCCCAACACTCCTATTAATAATTGATTAACAATGATTGCAAATAAATGCTCAAAACTAACACAATTAAACTGAGCTCAACAAATATTAACTCTTATCCTTTGATAAGTGGAGAGCTTTTCATAGTTTTGAGTGAATTCAAGTCTGTTATGAAGCTTACTGTTTATTGTAAAACATTTTACTCAGAATGTGGTTCTTTCCAAACATTTACTTCTATGAAAAATTTAAGATTTTTAAATTATATGTTTTTATTGCTGATCACATTTTGCAAAATTATAAGCAATTACTTTAATATTTTTCTCATTTAAAAATTCTCATAAATGGAAATAAATATAATTTACACTCAATTGTATAAAGTGTTTGAGTTATATTATTATGTGTTTCAATATCTTTGATATTATTAATGATTTTTTAACTTTTTATGACATTCATTGCAATCACATGAATTTCCCAAATGAATTTTTGCTTAATTAAATCGTAAATCATTTAAACATTTTATTACAATAATTATAATCACATTTATATTTCTTTTCTGATGAATAAACCAAAAAAAATTTTTTTTATACATAACCTGCTATTAGTATTATATCGTCGGTTGAGTTCTATAAAGTCGTAACTCAAAAAAGTATAATTTTGAGAAAAATGAGTTTAAAGTTTTA
>JAQGCH010000825.1:0-19245 GCA_034699485.1 Nanhermannia elegantula | reverse complement strand
TAAGCAGTATCTTTTAAACTTATAAAAGTAAGAGAAGTTGAACTCTTAACTGGTATACGAGTTAGTGTTAGAGTAACTCTTGTAAAGTAACTTATTAATAAGGTCTGGCAATAATGACATAATAAATACAATGCCCTAAAAATTTGTTTTCCATTTGAGGACTTAACTTACACTTATTCAACACAATTGAGTTGAGCTAACAAAGGGTGAAGTTTATAGAGTAGTAAAGGATGTGCACATTAAGCTATTTATATAATAAATAATTCAATTCAAGGCTAATTTAGGTTTATTACTGATTTGCTAAATTCCTTTTTAATATTCTGAATCCTTTATTGCTAACCATAATAGCAGAGATTATAATTCTATTCTTCAATAAATATTAATTGTATTATATATTTTTTAAAAATCAAATTGCTATCAGAAATCTTGTAAAGATGTCAACCAAATGGGATTAAGATTGATTAGGATGACATTGCTTGTAATTTAATATAAGGTTATCATTCAATTATGTTTGAACTAATCATTTGTGAAGGAATGTCTGTATTAAATAATTTGAATGCTTGCACATAAAATTGAAATCAGATTCTCAAAATTTTGTTTCTCGTCAACCAATTAAGTGAGTAAAATAAAAACAATGAATAGTTGATTATTGTATATCAATGAGCTTTTTGATATAATATGATATAATTCAAGTTTAAGGATACAATATTATTAATTATGGTGATCTAGTGTTGCTCTAAGAGAATTCTAAAAATTATTTTACTGAATATTGATTTTACTAAAATTAATCAATAGTTTTTAAGTTGAAAAATGATGTTTAGTATAAAAATTTTAAAAGTTTGAGAAACTTTTGTAAAAGTCAAACAGTTATGAGCGTTATGAGAACCCAAAAGCTTTTAACTCTAATACAAGTGGTGTAACCAAAATTTTTTGGTTGGTTGATCATAAGAAAAATCAAAGATATGACAATTTTTAAAAATTCCTACTGATATACACCAGAGATGGCCAAGGGGTGGGTGTAACCCCCTCCTAAGGTCCGAACTCTTACCTTCGTCCCCTTTTTGATTTGTAGACCCCCTCCTATGGATTTTTGGATTTTTACCATGATAGAGGGGACCAAGGTAAAATTTTCAAAAAATCATGAAAAAACTCAAAGGGTAAAGGTAAAATTATTTTTAAAAATAGTACTCCCCCTCTGGAGTTTCATACCTTGGCCATCTCTGATATGCACTTAAATCCAGGAAAATATCTGGAGACTATAGCCCCATAGCCGGTTACGCTTGTGTTTAGGACCTAAAACGGGCCAAACTACTAACAGGTTTATAACTTATGCCTTTACTTTTTGAATTATTTTCCCTCAATTTGACAGTTGTTGTGCTGAGTCGGAAAATTTGAGTTTGCAGTTGATTATTAAAAAATAAATATTATTCTTTTATATTTATGTAAATCAGAAGTCGTCATAAAATTCACAGCTATATAACAAATTGAGCTTATTTCACAGGATTTCAAAAATTTAATTCTTCTTATAGTAAGGGTATGTAAATACAGTACAACTATAAAGTTTGTTGTATAAGAATCTGAATTACCCCTTAAATACAAAAGATAACAGATTTACAGAATCTAATGCATAAAACAAAATTATTATAAAAACTTTCAAAATTATTTCTACATATTTTAATATAGAAAATATAAAAGTAGACGACTCATGAAATTAATATAAATTTATAAATATTTATGAAATGTGAGACTTATTTTTAAGTGTTATAAAAAATTAATTTCAGTCTCTAGTAACTAGATTTGTAAAAATACTTGTATAAAATGTAAAAATTTCATTTTCAAGATAGCGAAAAAATATTTTATATGATATAAGTTATTAAAAGCGAATAATTGAGTAAAATCTCAAAATAGTTTGTAAAGAGCTAAAGACTCATTGATTTGAATGAAACTCAAATAAGAATAATGAATGTTTCCTCTGTAATGAACGGTTAGCTATACACCGGTTCAATCCAACCAGAACTGGGTTAGTTTGGCATAACTTATTGTTAAACATTTGAGTGATATTTTGCACAAACAATAATAATTATGATAAATCACTTGAGAATTCCAGTTTCTATCACTTAAATTAGTTCAGTTGAATAACATCAATAAGTTATGCCTTAAATTATATTGTTTTCAATAGTTATTAAGTTATTTATTAAAAATAAACAAAAATTATATCTTAATCTGTTTTGATTTCTGTTTGCGGCAAAAAATATTAATAAATCTTATGAGAGAAAAATGTTCGGAAATGTGATAAGATTATTGCCAGTTATGAGGAAATCTTGAGAAGTATAAGAAAAATGATAAAAAAGAGTCAATACACTCACAAGCAGTGATATTCAATACTACTGCAGGGGTTATCAAATGGTGGGTCGCGAACCAAAAGTGGGCCGCAAAACCATTTTGTTTAGCATTGCGTTCTATGGAATCATTGAAACCTTAGAAAAGGCAGATCGAGACCAAAAAACGTCTGACAAGTGAGTTGAGGTATTTATTATAGTTTTCGAATTGAAACTAGTCTTTTATGCACTGAAGAACTTTCAAGATATCTTCATCTTTATTAAATAAAATTATCTTCATATCAATACAATTTTGAAAACGTCTCACATCAGTCATCATGCAGTTAAAAGAATAGTTGGCTTAATAGTGATACGAATATATGAAAAATATTAATCATTTTCTACATTTGATAAGGGTTTGGTTCGATCGGACCACCAAATGACAAGAGAAAGAAAGACTATTACAATAATTAGAAATAATAGTTCGACATAACAATAAATTACTAATTTTTTGAAACAAAGCTTTCATATGAGCGGCATTTCCTGCACTGTTCAGTTAAGATTAAAAAGTTGGACACACACTTATTTCATGAGATACTTACAAATAATAATGAATGCAAATTACAGTAATCAAATCAAAATATTTGAGTCATCAAATAGGGTCAAAATATAAGACCAGACACCATGTCTTCAAGACTTTACATTAACTAATTCTTGAAGTCATTGATAATTTACGTAAAACTCTTGTGGTATAAAAATGTTACTACACTTCACTTTAACAGTAAATTGGTTGAGCTGTCCTTTCTTAGCCATTTTTGTACACATTTGCAAAGCATTTTAATTATTTCAACAGACCTTACCTTATAATTAATTAACTGAAATCGTCAAAAACTTAAGGGAATATGTTTTTATTGAATTGAATTACTTTCTGAATAAATGAATTTCAAATCATTTCCATAGAGAAGACATAATTGAATTAGAAAGCATTTTCCTTTTTTCTTTTGATGAGGAGATGCAAACGTAATGTTTTAAAGTGAAATTTCAAGAATAAAAAATGGAAAATCACGTTTCAATTAAATGCTAGTCTGTTATTAAAAAGCGATTGCACTGAATGATAGCATGTAAATGAGTAAAGCCTTTCGTAAAACACACCACGATTTCAATTGTAAGCAACGTTCGCACACTTAGCCTGACTGAGTCTGTGCTCAAGGACTGAGAGCTCAGGTTCTGGACTTTGAGCCTCGTACAAAAATCAGTATAAATATTTGTAATTTGATATTTATTTAAATTAAACAGTATTTATATTTCGTTTTTCGATTAAATGGTAATAATTTGTTGAAAAATTAAATGGTATATTGTTTCTAAGGAAAAATTACTGTGCAAGGGTTGAGTTTAGGCTCAGGCTCAAGCTCAGGCTCAGGCTCAGCATCACTGTATGCATCGTTAGTTGTAAATTCACTACTACTGACTCAATAGCATTTACTCAGAAATTATTCTTTAATGTATATAAAACTGTTTTCGGGGTATGATTCAGAGAGAAATTGATATTTAAATACTTGATTACTTGCATTCGTGTCACAATAAAAGCACAGCAATGGAAAGGAAAGATGAAAATTACCTCAATTATAAAATCAGTCAAAATATATGGATTGAGTGAATTGACTTAAATACGAGTTTGTTAATGATATGACGTATCGATTAACTCGGCAATGGATTAGCAATTTATTAATTTGAAGAATTAATTGATTTTATAAATATATAATTATTAAAAATGATAATAAAATTAAAAGTTTAATTTACCAGTTGACGATCGAACGGATGCTGATATAGTCTTCTGGAATAAAAGATATGTTACTTACTTGAATATGACTTAAATGTCTCGTTGGTTTCATATTTAACATAAAAATAGTTAAATAACTTTAAATGATTAGAAATAAAAGTTAGACTTAATTTTGAATGTAATTTTATTGTTAACTTACAATAAATTTATACAGTGTAGCGGTCAGATAGATTACAAGCCACATATTCAAGATTTTAAAAAATAGGCAGCATTTTCAATACAGTTCAGTTACTTTGCATTTTTGGCAGAAGTTAAAAACATTTTTGATATTAACTTACAATATAATTGTAACAAAAAACCACAATAATTATACGGGTATCTAAAAAATGATATTTTCTATATTCATAGATCTAGTATTATAGTCGAGTAATGTTTATAATATAGTTATCATTATTGCTTAATTAAATTTAGTAATAAATTTATAAATATACTGTTAGAATACTATTTAGTAGATGCGATGTCATGACTAGATATAAAGTAATAATTATTATGCATTGATAAAGAAAATAAAATATCAATTTACGTTGTTTAGAATGATAACCCATATAATTATAAAGTGGTTGACAATTTAGATCATTTAAATTGAATGAGATCTTTTAGATAATTGAATTTGTCATAATTACATACAATAGTTCAAACCATGACTTGTAAATTGTCAAATACTCAGAAGTCACACTCATTTGATTTTGGCTTAATTCAGAGATTTTAAATAACCAACACTTTAAATAATAGTCTCATGCAGTCTAATGCGTGGAATGCATTAAATTTATCAATTTATACCACAGTATATTAAATAAATCATTTATTATTTGGCTTAACTTAATTAGTTAGCAATTAAGGCGATTATATTGATATTTTGATAATCAATTTTACATTTGAAACAGTAAAGTAGGAACAAAATAAGACATTCTTCAAAATTTATTCATTTAACGCCAAAATAAGTTTAAAAATTTAATTCTTAGGCTTTATATGATTGTATGAATTACTTAAGAGCATCGTTCGTACAACTTATTAATTGTTACTAATCTTTAGAGAATTTATTGATATTCAGTTAAATAAACTAAACTTCTTGAGAGATCATTAGATATTGTATGGGAAATGCGTTTGTTATTGATTCAAAGAAATGCTTTCCTGAATGAGGATTTGTTTGATAACTATTGTATACCTATTATTAAGTTGGTATCAGAACATACGTTCGTTTTGACAACAAGTCAAATGGATTTGTGATAGACTCAAAGGGAAGTAAATAATTACAGTAGCAAATAAGCACCTTATATATATGCCTTATATATATACCTTATATATATATACCTTATATCCAAGAAACTATATTTATTTCGTTTGTACTAATGCTTATTGAAGCAAATTTCAACTAATTTTATAGAATATTAGGAATGTTTACGTTGAATGACTCTTCAAGTATTTAATTCATAGACTTTATGGATCACTTTTGAGTTATCAAATATCAAATATATTATAATTAACTAATTTAAAGAAATGTCAGAGCAAGCGAATGCATACAATAGGAAATAAAAATAATAGTTAGCAGTAATTTATAAGTTAAAAGTGTGACTGCACTGCATGCATATTCAAATGTTAATATCATAAGGTATGTGAACATTTTTGATCTAATATTTGAAATTCAATTTAGAATATGTCCCAATTGAGGACATCACAAATTTGGTGAGCTCTCAAAATATGCAATTTTATTCTCGATTATTATTCATCGATAATCAACAATAACAATCGAAAGGCACGGCGCCAAAGATCGGTTTCGTTAATTTTCCAATGACTAGTGGTTTGATGTTATGCATAGAATGAAAAGATAGTATTAAATGCGGAAAAGGGATCACCTGTTAAGGCATTGGCAAACTATGAGACTTGTTTGCAATTTGTTCCTCAGTCACATTTGTGACCAAATAATTGTCTTCAATTTAAAATCTCAAATAGAGTGAATGAGCACATGTTTAATCATATGTATTAAACTATCAATTTTTAATTTGGAATATTGTATAATATTGGCACAGAAGCTGAATATAAGTATTATATTTGTTTATATCAGACTATAACTAATTCTGAAGCGTTAGATCTGAGCAAATGTTTGCCGATGTCTTATATGTCAAATCTGTTCAATATGAATAACAAGTTGGTTATGATCCAGAGCTGCGTTAGCCTCAAAGCAAAGGTGTACCCAATCTTAGCCTCTGCCGCAAAGGTGTACCCAGTCTTTAGAGCTCTACCCTGTGAGTATCATTACATTCCATAAGATATAGATTTAACTATTATTCTCACTATAAGTCTATCACAATGAGCATTCATTCTTATTCTGTCAAATCTAAAATGGATCATAACTTGTCGCTCGAGAAGCAGATAACCTCAGGAATGCCAAACTTGTCAATAGAATTAGGGTCTAAATTGTTAATTAACACACCGGCAAGACATTGAAACCTTACAATAATGACTACGCGAGATAAGTCATTGAATAGCTCTGTGCGATATTATAGGCAAATGTAAATTCACATAATTATCGCGCATATGAAAAGGGCCTATAATTACTATCCGAACGCGTTGCTGCTGATGAGCAGCTGCTGAAGAGCAAAGATGAAGACTAAATAATAATAATGATTAATACACATTGACTTATTTATGGCAGATTAATAAACTAGCAGCAGCTTGTGCACATCCCATAAACAAAGAAACAATATCAATATGAGAATCACATAATGTATAACACTATTAAGATGTGCATTACTTTATTCTAAGACTCAAAATGAGGCGTCAAAGCTATATATCAATAACTAATTTAAGATTTAAAAAATAATTACAACAATGTATTTGTTTTATCGATAATTTGAGGAAAAAGTTGACCATTATTACCATCACCATTACTATAAGAGGTAAAGTAACTTACATCTAAGTTACATTTGTTTCTTAATTATTTATATCAATTATGTTAAGAGCATATTATACTTAATGATCAACTAGTGTTAAGACTAGTTTAATATACTCTCAATCAGTCTTGAAATTGAAAGAATAGCAGTGTGTTTGTGGCACAGAGCTATGCAAATATAATTATATTTCATTATATATATCATATATTATAAGTTTAATTTATGGACAAGAGTTAATTCACGAGTTGTGGCGTTGTGGGCAAGGCTGGGAATTTCACTTAACTCAAAATCGTTGAAATTTAATGGTCTCACTCGCCATTTCGTGATTAATGGACAAAAACTTCAATACATAAGATGACAACAATCATACATACGCTATAATAATAATAATAATGACAAACTACATATCACGATAATTGTTTGCGCGATTTTCTATACAACGGGAAGCACACAGTCAGATGAGCAGAAATTAAAGGCAATCCTTTTATCTTAAGTATTGTCATACTTTTCAATCGAATTGCTTTTCAGTGTTTGATTATTTGAATGCTATTCCCCTAATATCGGTGGTCTATCGAAATTGTGCCCTATTTTAAAACTATTGCATTTCACTACACTTTCTCAAAATAAGGGAAATTTTGATATTAATTCACGTGTAATATCACTGTTACTTAAGCTATAGATAAACGTATTGAAAGCATTGAAAATGATTTGTAATTTGCAACTTATTATATGTTTGTGTGCAAAGTAGTGCCCGTCACTACGTTTCAGCTTAATATCCAATTCTCTAAAGCTCCTGAGTTTGGGTGACTATGCAATACAAATCAGTCAATAAGTGAGTTATTCTTAAGTTACTTCAAATTAAAGCCGTATTAATCATCAGCTTTTTCTATTTGGCATCTGAGGGATCGGGAGATTAAATTACGATATCGTTAATATTGTTATAATAATTATATATTATATGTTATAATACAATTGTAGCGACCAATCACATAAAGGCAAATCACAATCAATGCAGAAGATTATAATTAAACACGTAATTGAGCTACAAATACAAGCTTAAGGTGTATTTCACAATAATGTATTATTCGAACGCAACAACCCTTTTATACCTATCTTTAAACTAATAAAACATGCAATAAATTTAGGAACGATTAGTGGAATTGTTTAAATCGCAAAATCAAATCTACGAACGTCACATTTTGCGAATAATGACCGACTCAAATGCAAAGCACCAGACAATCATTCACGAGATGATTCATTTTGGAATAATATGGACTTTATGTAAGAGTTGCCAAACAACTGGACGGTTGATATCAGTTTATAAACATTTAATATTCGTTTCAATGTTAAGACTTGTCAGTAACACATTTCGAGACATTTCAAGATTTAAGGCATTGGCATAAGTTTCATATATAGATAGTAAACAATTGAGTGTTAGATCCATAATTCCAAAAGAATCAGAAGAATCTTCAACCACAACTAAAATATGATGCGTTCATAATAATTGTCGATGGAATAAATTCGGTATTTGGTAATAGAGATGTGAAATACGTATTAGACTTCAATGAATATTTGCATTGCACGTTACGAATGTTAAAGTATGAGTTAAAAAACAAATTAGTTAGTTTCAGTAATATGATTGTGCATTATATTCTGTACATCTATTTGGCAGAAATGATGAAACCAATAAAATTTAAGCGTTCAATATTCCAAACACATGAGCAATAAAATAGATGTGATATGTCATTAACAATAGCTTTTAATTGCTGTTTATGTTTATCGCGTGATTGGAATTCTTAGTACTAAACTAACGATCACTAAACTAATAAATATATGAATTTTAATTCACGGCAAATCTTACTTTGGATATAAAACACATAAAAAACAGATCAAATCACTGGGACATAGAATGAGATAAGAAAAGTGTTTATTGTTTGAACAAAACATCATCACCGGTAAGATTAAAGCCATGAGACCAAAGAAACAGATAAATTACAGCATTAATTAGTATTTAAGAGCTGCCAATGACTAATGCAATTCTTCCAACTGTTCTCCTTCTAACTAAAAGGTGTTCTACCAATCGCTTGACTAACTCTCCATTTGGTCATCTTTTAGATGCAGTTAAAGTTAATTTTGAGGGTAACTGACATCTGTTTTGGTGGAAAGTTACACCAGAGGCACACTTTATGAATTGCTATTCAACAATAGCTGATTGATTAGCGAATATTTGAATTTGTTTTGTACAAAGCTCTCAAATATTGTACTGCACTAAACATAAGAAGAAATGCGAAATAGTTGAGGGAAATCGGTATACGATAAGAATTTATATATTTTGTGAGTCGAGCCTAACAATTAACAAATTTAAATATTAGTCAAAAAGTGATTGTGAGACTCGACAGCACATGTTTTCAAAGCACCTCATGATTAGCGAATTAATTGAAAGAATAAGTAAGTCTTTCGGAATGAGCGCTATATTAGCTAAAAGAATAAGTACATTACAAAGATTTAATACGAGACAAGAAATACTCTGTTCCGCGCAAATACGCATTTAAATCAAATAATAATAATCATATCAATAATTTCATACTTAAGTTTGAATGAATTGTGCATTAATTAAAATCATATTTTATAGCACGAAAATTTGCGAAATCTGTGCATCAGATAAATATGAATAGTATTAAAAATTGAATCGCACAGTGATTTGATGCGAATGGCGCATAAATAGCACTGGACTGTCATTTATTATGCCCTAAAGAGTGTATTAAATGCTTTTGTTGCGGTTAATAAATGAGTGCACAAAATAGAATGTCTATAATTGTGCATTAGATAGGACAGTGACAAAAATATGGATTTAAAATAAGCACTATATGAATGAGCTATCGATAATGATAGAAAGTGAGCGCGGACATGATCACTGGGCAACGCGCCACCAATGTTAAAATAAAAGGAATTAACATAATATAAGTTACCCGCTTATGATATACATGTAGGATAATATATACACTAAAGCTATTTACATCCTTATTTTTTTTGTATTTTTTCGTTTTATACTATTGTTTTTGGAAAGTTGATAACTATAAAGCACGCATATGTATCACAATATTGCAAGAATTGAGATGGGAATCAACTCCTGCTTTGCTCGAAATAAATATATTTGTAATCAATTCTCGTATAATTCGCAGGAATTTGATATACGGAGTGGCTTTCGCTTTAGTCAAAAATCACACTATGATTAAAGTAAAACAAAGAATATAATAATTTTAGAAATGGTATTATTGGATCATTTTTGCGACAATCGCTAAATCACTCGTAATTTGGCGTTTATACTGATTGAATCAAAACTCATATTTAAGGTAATTTATCGTATTTGACTCCAATCAGAGATAATGGCATTTATCATTGGTGTGTATGTATGAGTTTGTCTAAATGTAAGTGTAAGGTATGTCTCTTGTTCTTTGATTACTTAAGGTTTGATTAACTTTGGTTTCGTCGAAATTATTTTTGGCAGATCTCATAACATAACCTAATATTTTAAATAAATAATATCTGAAATACATTCAAATTGAGATATAATTATGAAAATATTATTTTTGGCAAAAATAATAAATTTATTCATTAATAAATATGTTGTAAATACAAATAAATTTTAAAAACTACATGCAATATATACTAAACAGTAATATTTGCCTTAAATACTAATTTCTTGTTCATAAACATTAATCAAATATGATTTCTGAGTGATTCTATACTTTGTTTCAAAATTTAGATGTAATTAAAATTGATTTGAAGTGTTTAGAAAATTGAATACTTATGATCTCATATTTGATTAATTAGACGAAAAGGGAGTAAACCGTTTCGGATGAACTATTCGACGAAAGTAAAAGTGAACCAAACAGAACGATAAGACACCATTAGTAATGTAATTGTATATTTAGTGTGTAACAAATAAAACTATGATCAGTAGGAAATATAATAACAATTGCTTTCTACAAATGTGGATTGCCAGCAGAGATTGCAATAACGATAATGAGAAATATATATACATAATGCACAGAAATAAACAAATAATAATTCAATTTAAATAAGAGTCCGAGTTAATGCTGCATTAAAACACTGATATGGTAAGAGTTGAGACGAACACACGTTTAAGGCATGCACGAGGATCTGGCACTTTATAATCAAATACTGCACTGCATGCATGCATTAACCTTAAAAGCGAGAAAATGGGTGATTTTGTTATTCCTGATTTGAGAAGTGGACTATTAAATGGACTAATTGTCAAATTGTCATAAAGCGTAAGCACATGAGGAGATGCATGAAATTGTAAATTGCGCTTATTTAGCAATTATTGAAACTGCTATTAATAGTCTAATAAATCTAATTATAGTTGAATATATGTACGAATATAATAATTAACTTCTACTCGTTTGAGTGTGACTTTGCAACACATACAATGAAATGAAATGAGATTTTGAACAAATAGTTATTATTCATTTCAATTCATAATTATGATAACCTTTAAAACTCAAACTAATGATAAATTAAATGGACTAAAAATATACAATTGATAAATATATATATCAATTATGATACAAATATGAAGAAGAGCTAACATTAAATGTAACGTAAAAGTGACCATCCATTTAAAACTAATTGCGATGGCTGTTGATCAGTCTCTATCACAATTCACTTTATGGTGCGCTGAGAAAACTCTATGATCAACGTCTTAACTGAGTTCGTCCTTTATTCTTGCAATAAGAGAGTAAATTTGATTTGAGCCCAAAGCCGTATAGCGTATAGCCGTATAACTGTATAGCTTTATAGCCCTACAGCTATCGCTTCTCGCAAAACGTCGATCATATTCAAAATGAAAATAAACAATTTGAGAAATTGTCGGAAGATCTTTGTTGCCGTCGCATGAAATGAACACTTGGTCTGGGATTTGATGCTAAATAGATCATAGCATTAATACCATAAATAGCATAAATTGCGTTCAAAGATTTGCATCATTTGAAACATAGACACAAAAGTGATGCTATTATGATACAGTCGAAATCGATTACATTAATGTCAACGCTTAGTGTGTTGTATACGTAAACCAACCAATAATTAAATAAAATAATGATTAATTAATCCTACCTTTGGTAGTAAATAAAGATTAATTAGTTTCGCCCCCAAGTAAATCGCCGGGTAATAGACTTTGGATTGAAGACGGAGTGCTTCTGTCTTGAGCATTGAGACTACTTGGAGGTGCGCTCCATAAGTTAGTGCCGGAATTAGAGAATTGCCATAAACTCATTCCTGACGTGTTCCAACCCGGAGAGGTAGTGCTCGAGTCCATCTTAGATGGCGTCGAGTTGGAGTTTCCGGCAAATTGGAGAGAGCTGTTGGCGTTGCGGTACATCGATGTCGATGAAGGGTTCACTCCCGAAGAGGACCCGTTGTTTTGGCCGTTTTGAGACCAGTTTAAAGCATTGGATGTCATTTGTTGACCACCACCTGATATGAGCTGCAAATATTGCTGAACCTCTGATTCCGGTGGTATATCCGCCAGTATTGATGTGTTACCCAAAACACAGTTGTTCAAAGCTGACTGAGCTTTAGCCGCTTCTTCACGAGTTGAGTATCGCGCGAGTGCTATCCCATGATTAAGGAATAAATGAAACAATTGTAGTGGTCCGTGTTGTAGACACAGTGTCTTCAGAGTCGAACCGTCGATCTGTCATCAATGCAAACAATCGTTTATTTCAATGAAAATTTTTTTACTAATTATGTTTAACATCCTTATTATCTATTTGGTATTTATTTATGCTAAGGAGTCGTTTTCATGGCAATACGGCTCAAAATTTGTCATTTCCATAGAGTTCTATTACAAAAAATTTCGTTTTTTATAACAGTATATTATGGGGAAAATTTGTTTTAGTGCCACCTCAATGTATTATACCTTGTTGGATTCAGCTTTTTGAGTCGAGCAATTTGATGCTACACATGACCAGATCCGACTACCCAAACATGGCCAGCATATATCCATAGTTACACAGAATTGTCCCCTTTCTGGTAGTCGGATTTGGTCATGTATAGCATCAAATTGCTCGACTCAAAACGCTGAATCCAACAAGGTATAATACATTGAGGTGACACTAAAACAAAATTTCTCCATAAAATACTGTTATAAAAAACGAAATTTTTTGTAATAGAACTCTATGGAAATGACAAATTTTGAGCCGTATTGCCATGAAAACGACTCCTTAGCAAAAATGAATATCAAATTAATAATAAGGATGTTAAACAAAGTGGAGCATTCTACACTTCCCTGCTATTGATTGGAAGTGTAACAGTGCTCAAGTGAAAGGAAATACAATCATACCTGTGGTGTAAGATTACGGAGAAGCAGGAACTCGGACCCAGTCATACGATCTAATACTATACCAGAGGGACGATTATCTGCATTCCAGAGATTATGAGCTGAGCTCACTGTTGAATTGGCATTAACAGAGTTGGGCAGAGTTGTGGCCGGACTCTTGATCTGAGGCGCTAATCCAGGGGGAGGTCCTCTTGTCTTGGAAACAGACCCACCACTCCATAAATTATCAGTGCATGAGTTCAATTGCAGTTCAGTATTCATAGTTGATCCCCAACCGGGAGATTTCATGTTATTCTTAGGTTTATTGTTTTCAACATTATTATAAATGTGCGAACTTGAGGGGGGAGTAAAAGCCCATGTACTTGAGGAAAGCGATAACAAAGAGTCTGCGGATGAGTTGGGAGCGCCAGGACTTAGTTTGGTCGGCCAGTTGAACAGCATCGGGTCTTTGATTGTGTTTATTGAGAGGGGCGAACGATTAACACTTCCGGGAGTTATAGTTGGGTCGTCTTCAATGTTCTTAAGACTGGAATTGCCTTTCCATGGCTTTCCCGGTTCGAACTCAGGCACCAAATCGCTCAAATACGCGTCTTGTAGTGACGGCTGAATTGCAGACGAAAGAGAGTTCGACATCTCTTTTAAATCGTTGTGTTTCTGAATGTTTGCGCCCGATATGGAGTTCACATTGACATCTGAGGGCCAAACAGAGTCTTCATTGCCTGTAAAGCCGGTCCAATTGGGAATATCAGCTCTGGAAAGAATGTTATTTGTCTGTTTAGGCATTGGTCCCGGCGCTCGACTGAAATCATTTGGAATCGAATTGATGGGCATATTATTGACGCTGACTTTGTCGTCTTTGTTAAACGCCGGCTGTTTCCAAGTGGTCTGAAATCTAGAGAGGGCTTGAGATCCGAGATCTCTCTCATTTGATATCACCAGAGAGTTGTTGTCTTGTGTAGTCTTGAAGAAGTCGTTATTATTGGAAGTCTGTTGTTGTGTATGCAATGAAGTGGATGTGTTGGCATTAGTTCCAGAATTAACAATATTAGGCGACTGTGTAATAATTTGTTGGCTTTGGTGCTGCTCTTTCAAAAATATTGCCTGTTGTGCAGCGATTTGATTTTGCAAATTCAAAATACGTTGTTTTGTTTGAGTTATTTGTACATTGATTGAGGACGTGATGGCTGGGACTGCAGCTGCGTTTGTCGTTCCAGTTTTGCTTAAATGCTGATTCGCTGAGATTTGTAACTGATGAAGAATTTTTATTTGTTGTAACAATTGATATAAAAGTTGTAGTGTAGGCGGTGCCAGAGGTTGGTTCAAGATCTGAACAATACATACAATGCAGACAATAGACATTACATTACAGTATAATTAAATAACAATAATCTAATTACAAATGGCAACCAACCTGTGCATTGAGATGCCCCGCTTGAACTGCCAGTTGAATTTGTTGTACCAGAACTCGGAGCTGAGCTGCATTGGGAAGTGGATTGGACTGTGCGCTACCAATGCGACTTCCAGGCGGATTCGTTCCTAAGGCACTTTGAACCTGATTAGCCTGAAATACAATACAATTAGCTTTTGTTTCTCATTTTCTTAATAATTAATAACAATTGTAATACTTGTGTGAATGACTGAGTCTGAGCAGTTTGTTGTTGATGTGGCGGCTGCAGAATTGATCCCAAACTGGTTCGGTTGTTGTTAATACTGGTAAGACTAGAATTGGCAATGCCTGATGTGTTACTAAGTAGACTAGTAGGAGTATTGCTAACTGAACTCTATTACGGAATAAGTCATACAATAGACCATCAATTAATCAATTCATCATTATATTCATTCCAATTATTAATACCTTAAACCGTTGTAAGCCCTCTAAATCCATTTGATTTGGTTCTCGAGCAGAAGCATTCTTGAGTTCAACTAAATTGATAAAAAATAATTATCAGTTCTCAAAAAATTGAAGTCAAATCTCTAAACAATTTTTATAATTACGACAATTGTGTAAAAGATTATGAAAATAAAGTATATGAGACTCACTGATTGCATCTTCCAGTTTCATCGCACTATTTCGAAGAGCATTTTCGACGTCGTCTTTCTGTAATTATATAAAATACAAAACAGGTTTACTTTTGTTGAAGGAAACAATTGAAAGGAAAGCCATACCTTGAATCCCATGTCAGTGAGAATGCGGAACTGCTTTGAGGCCCATATGATATCTTTAGAGAGAGGTTTTCCCTGCTTAGGACTGTTCCAACTGCTTGTGTCAATCTGTCCATCGCTCCAACTTTGTGCTGGAGCATTAGTTGCCTTTGGCTTTGCTGCCCAATACGCTAATGGACTAGAGTTTGGATCGGCCCAATTCGGTGTGTTTGGTGTTCGGCTAATATTTGCATTTTTCATCTCTCCGTCACACCAGAGAGAACCGGAACTGTTTGACGGGGAATCGCGATGATTAGGCATATCAGTCCACGAACCGCCTCGACTGCCTTGAGAAGGTTGCGCAGGTTTGGCCCAATTCTCTGGATTCTTGCCAATGGGCGCACTCGATGGCAATCGAATCATTCCAGGACTAGAAGGAATCATTCCCGGCATTCCACTCGAATTCGCTCCCATTTGAGGTGCATTATTGCCATTAGCGTTATGGGCATTGTGTACGTTATGGGTTATTGGTTTAGAAGACTCTTTCCAGTGAGAAACTTTTCCCTGACGAGTAGGATTACCCCAAACAGCGGTTCCGTCGTCATAATTGCCGCCTCGACCGTCATTTTGGTCTTTATCCCAACCAGAGTGAGGATCTTTCTTTTGAGTAGACTCTGGGGCCCACGTCCCGAATGAATTGTTATCATTACTTTTGTTATCAGCCCAGGCAGGCTCTGATCCACTGCTATCGTTTTGTTCTAAATATAACAGTTAATTGTCATTAAGTAATCCTCAGTTACATTAAGTAACCCTCAGTTACGTTAAGTAACCCTCAGTTATATTAAACAAACAAAATACTAACCATTATTATAGTCAGACCAACTTTGATTGCTTTGACTAACTTTCTGCCTGTTCTCAGGATTGTATCTGTTTTCAGAATTATGTCTCGAGTTTTCTGAGTTATGTCTGTTGTCAGAGATATGTCTCGAGTTATCAGTGTTATGTTTACTTTCAGAGTTTTGTCTTTCAGTGTGATTCCACTGCATATTATTTGAGTTATTATTGTTTGGATTATTATTAGAATTATTATTTGAATTATTAGCCGACCAATTGTTGGGATTATTGACGTGCGGGACTCCTGTCCAATGATTGCTTGGGTCCTCGTCTTCACCCCACGTGCCACCGATGTGAGTCGAAGGAGTGTGATGGCCCCAGGGTTGGGCTGAAGACATACTAGTAGTTGCTGGAGAAGGAGTCGCTCCTTTGGTTTTGTGACGGACGGTATTTTCCCAGATCTCAGTGCCCGAACTTGTGCTGCTTTTCCACGTCGAAGCACTACTACTCTCTTTTGGACTTGACTGAGGGGACGGAGGGAGTTTCCAGGGGGAGTCCTGGTTTATCACCTGCTTTGCATATAAAGTAAGTCTTTTATTATTAATTATATTCAATATTTCATTATATGGGTTCGATTTTATAGACATCTATTTTAAAAGCTCGAGTTCTCAAAAGCTCAAGTTCGAGCTCTCAAAAGCTCAAGCTCGAGCTCTCAACAGCTGAAGCTCATGCACTTCATGTTTAGAGACAACTCATATCAAACTGACTTTTCTTCAAAACAAAAGCTCTAAAGGTTTAGCAATTATTAAAGGTTCACAAAATTCAGTCTTTTGAATGCAATTATAAAAGAGATTTCAAGCATTTGATTCTAATATATATAAAAGAGGTCAACAATTATTTTCAAATCAAAAATCATTATTAGATTTGTCATTAACTGAGAATTAAAGTTTTTAATGAAAAATGAATTTAAGACTATTTGAATTGAATTGAATTATTCTACTGTTAATGAAAGAGCTCTTTACATTTAAAGCTGATATGAATTGACTTCAAGAATTGGTAGAGTATATCAATTCAGTCATTCACTATCATTCAAAAACGAAACACTATTTAGTAATCGTTTAAAGTAAATGCTTAAACATCCTGATTATCATCAAGTCATAGAATTAGTTTTTAAGAATTTCGCTTAATTAAAAAAAACAGTTTATTAGTTAAATCGTCAAAAGATTTAATGCAGACAGAGCTGAAAATATATTGAAACAATAGAAATGATTAATAAAATGAAAGGATAAGTGATTTATACCAACACAGAGTTATGCTATCAATAAGACTATACATAGAATAACTTAATAGACAAAAAGAGCTAATCATATAAATAATAGAAAACAATGAATAATAGAATATACAGTAAATGAACTCACAGTTAGACCCCAGTTGTCACTGATAAGAGCGGTATCTTTAATTTCACTGTTAATTTGTCCGAAATCACTATTTCTAATTTTAGTGGAATTATCGTTATTCTGAAAGCCATTATTATTGCCAAACGCACTGAGATCATGGTTTGGTCCATTGTTAAGTCCTTTACCGGCCGCCTGAGCCCAAGAGCCAGAAGGCTTTGGAGACGTAGAGATGGTTTGATCGCAGCTTGAAATTTGTCGGCAATTATTTGGCCAATGATTAGCATTTGAATTACTATTATTAGGAGTACTACTGCCCCACTCGGCTGATGACGAATTCATCGGTGGAAGTGTTCCCCAACCTGTGGATCCACTCGATAATGACTCTTCACCTCCGCCGTGAAGACCCATTACAGGCTATTTGTTGTAAATCAATATTTAAATAATCTGTTTTTCTTTTTGTGGATAATTGTCTTTTTGTCTCCTTTTCTAAGCAAAATATCTGTCTTTAGTTTAGACCTCAATATCAATACCACTTTTACTAATAAAATGATGTGATGGTGAATGTCATCAAATGATGTCTTCATTAAAACAGTAAAACAAAATTAATTAAATGCTATTCAAGTAAAACATTAGACATATTAGACATCCATTCAATTGAATGCAACGTATAGTGGATTATAAACAGTTAGTAATCAGTACTGTTGTGTACGGTTGTGTTCAACACTACTGAAGACTGTTTTCAGTCTTCTATTGAGGACAAACAGCAAACAGAGACAAATAAATACACTTCTATTCAAAAAATGAGTCAAAGAGATTGTATTATAGATGTGCTAACGATCTAATGATAAGCCATTGCACCAAATGTTTAATTAAAACAATATTTAAACCAAAACTGAGTAACACATAAACCAGAGTAGAGAACCATTTAATAGTAGAAAAATAGTTGACTGCTATTGCGTTTGCGCTTTAACACGATTTAGCCCTTAATTATGCCATTATATGAGTATAATCTATGAATTTATAGCTACACCAGAATATACAGCACTGCTATACATGCTATACATGCCATACATATACATACAGTACTGTACTCTATATACAGCTCAACCAATACGTATTCACTGCTGAGTAACTCAATCGCAGCTTATTTTCTACCTATTAATTAATTAAGTGCTAAAAAATAACAGTTTCATAATTAAAGCTAAAAACAAATGAATTAAGCACTGAATCTATTGAATCACATTTTATAACATGAATGCATAGCTATTACGTCGCACTGATTGGTCGGCCATTAACTAACATAGAGATAGGCTTACAGTCATTCATTTGACTACTTTTAAGGCTTTCATCATTACAATGAGCTCTTATTTATGTTTTTAATATATATGAATTAAATAAAATAGAATGAAACGATTGGGTACGACATAAGTCCCGGCGTATAACTGCGTGCTTTAAGGTT
>JAQGCH010000824.1:0-19248 GCA_034699485.1 Nanhermannia elegantula | reverse complement strand
GTCGCTATCAGACAATCAAATAAAAGTCTAAATACTTATAAAACCCATAAAACCAAATACAGAGACATAGAGTTAAGCTGTAATTCACGAACAATTCTGTATTTGTATTTAAATTATAAGTAAAATACTGTGTTATATTCACCATATTCACTACCTTAACTAGCATCTTAGGTTAGGGGGGGGGCTAAATTCAAAAAATTGTCTGTTAAGATCTGCATTTATTGAATAAAACATTTAAAATTATATAATTTTACATAATAATTATTTTTAGCAATTTTAATATTAAATATTTCTAATTTTATTAAGAAAGTCATTCAAATCTCAGTTGAAATAAAGCAATTTAAATCTTTTGGGGGGGGGCTATAGTACCCCCCTCTGGCTACGGATGTGGTTATATTTAAACTTATAATTAAATGATTTTATGGATCAATTGTTAATTATAAAATGTTGTTTGTATTATATAAATGGGTTGTATTGTATTTGATATGATATACAGCAGCGGTTCTCAGATTTATTTGGTGAGAGTGAGCGCCGAGCGCGAGCGTCTGACCTCCGAGCGCGAGCGTTAAATTTAATGCATAATTTTTTTATACAGAAGTGCAGCAAAAGACTATATTTGACTCATTAGACGGTCAGTTTCACATTTTCGCACTAAGAACACGATTGCCTATATGTCCTGGAAATATGAAAGCAAACACACCTGAAAATATATACAAGATCAATGTAGTGTGACCCCCATTATAGACCCGCTTTATATCAAAATTTGATGTCAACTTGTAATGAATTTGACTGAATTACTTATTTAAAATTAAATGAATAGTTAAAATTTTTTAGATAATATAATTTACACGTAATTGATAATAGCAGCATGCAACAAGCAATCTGCTTTATTAAGGCAAGTATGATTATACAAAATATGCCGAGGTGTGTTCTGACTTGATGCTCGGTAAACGCTCGGCGCTCGCCTCGAAAAAGCGAACGCCCAGCGTTTCAATTTCATCGAGCGTGAGCGCCAAGCGCTGCCATCACTGCCTATTAGTAAGGAATTTTTCACATTAAAATTTTAGATTCTAATCAATTTTAAAGATTATGCCAAATTCAGTTTTCAATTTTTCATTAAAACAAATTAGAAAAAAAATCAAATGTTATACTTTTCGTCGCAATATTTTCGGGAAGGACTCTAAATTCACTTTTAATTCTTGTTAAAACACAGGAAAAATCTAGAAAAAATGTCCTTTTTCGTTAAAAATTTAGGGAATTTTGTATTTTTTTTAAATTCGAAGAATCAGCAAAAAATGGCAAACTTCGGATTTTCGGAACATTAATGTTAGGTCATTTTGCTTGTTATTTCCTGACCGGCGCTCATTTCTTAGTTTACGAACATTTTGAGCAAGAGAACATTCAAACATGATATCCATGTAAACTTAAGGTTAAACCCCCCATCCCCCCCATCCCCTACCTTATCATCCAAATTCCCTATACCTCCTACACGAAGACGTCACATTTTCTCTGATCTCTCCCCCCATTAAACACAATTTTTTGATCAGTCTTTTTCAATAAAGATAATGTTTTTAAAAATTTAAAGTATTTATAGCTGCCTTTGATAGAAGACTTTGCTCTCATTTCTATAAAAAAAATTAAACAAAATATAACTGCACTTTTGATAATAGTTTTTTACAATATGTTTAAATATCAATGACATTCAAGTGGATGTCCGAATCTTCCTGACCCCTATCCCCTTCTTTGTCATTTTTAGCCACGTTTTCAGCCATTCCCTGCCCCTGCACGAGGATGTCATATTTAAATGTCTCCCAACACAAAGAAGTCGTATTTCTGAAAAAGTCCTTTCCTTGATAATGGCTCATTAGCTTTAACTCTACAATACTTTAATACTGAGATTTTTTATATTTTTGTCTTCTAGACTTTGATTTCATGATATTCATGATAAAACTTTTTTTTTAATTCCAAACACTATTTTGTTAAAGTTTTATTGCTTTAAACACTTTGGACTCAATAATTTTAATAGACTTGACTTTGAAACAGTGTCGTACCCAAAATTTTTTGTTGGGGCAGACCTTACATGGGCAAGGTAGGGGTTTGCCTAGGGTGCATCCCCTAGACAATTTACCTTTGATTTTTTCCAAGTTTATCCCAAATGTATCCTTTGGTCCCCTCTTTGATTTTCATTCAAATTTCACATTTGATTCAAATTTAGCTTTTTTGAAGACTTGTAATAAGATCTATGCTTAAATTCATCAATCTTTGGCATTAAAATCCATCATTTTTGATGTTTCTCCAAAAAAAATATTCTGGCG
This sequence comes from Nanhermannia elegantula, assembly GCA_034699485.1. Taxonomy (NCBI): domain Eukaryota; kingdom Metazoa; phylum Arthropoda; class Arachnida; order Sarcoptiformes; family Nanhermanniidae; genus Nanhermannia; species Nanhermannia elegantula. Next base: position 16,933 of record JAQGCH010000824.1, on the reverse strand, counting down.
GAAAAACTGATTCTGCGAAAAAATTGTCTCAGAAAACCGATGAGTTTTTGACTTCCCTCGAAATTTCGAGAATTTCTGAAAGCTCACCCCCAAAGGTCTGACCCTTGCGCATGTATGGCGCACAAATTGAAAAATTTTGGTTTTCAAAATTGCTAAAGACCTACACTTAATGCATTCAAATGCTTAGGGGACAGCCACTGGCCCATTGCCACATAGCTGGGTCGGCCCTCATTTCAAATAGATTTACATTAACTAAACGGCACTATTTTCCTATAACTCTATTAATTAATTTTATAAAAAAATAAAGAATTGTGTTTGGCCTCAAAATTTGAATAAAATAGTTTTAGCTTAAAACTGAAACATTTATTAAACAGTTATTAAAATGTGTCACTTTTATTATTAAAGTAAAGAAAAAACGTATTTCTCAGGAATAGCTGGAGATTAGAAATTGTTTGATGACATTTGTTTAGTTGATTTAAATAATAAAACATGAAAAGAATGATAGGCTTAAAAGACTTGCTAATAAATCTAATTTAAATACATCGCTTTTACTAATCTCTTAATTAAAAAGTGTGTGAATGGAAGTTGTAATTAAGAAAGGATGACATGTAATGCCATCTGTAAGAGATGAATGAAAAGCGACTATAAATAAAAAAGTTGATTACAAACTATCAATACAATCGACAATCGTTCACTTTGTCTATGCGTTCGTTTATAGAGAAAAAGGTAGAAAAGTATAGAGTAGTGAATGTCTGATTGGAGACCATCTAATAATATGGCCGACCATTATATTTATATAGACATTGCTTTTAACTAAATATTTATTTGAGTAATTAGTCGATTAATAACCACTAAATCATTAAAACCTGAGAAACAAATAAGAGTTCACTAAATCGTAATCAATAATAGGTATGTATTGTAAACAATTAATATGTAATATCAGTGATATTCATAAATGAAATGCAATTCAAGGGCGCTCTCACTTAAAGGCGTTGACGGTATTGACTGTTTGAGCTCTACTGTAGTGACACTTATTGTTATTGAATCCATCTTTTAGTTTAGTGCAGATATTCATTCAAATCAGACTTTTTTATACTCAAAATACTCGAACACATCAATATTGATATTACTTTTCATTATTATTATTGTTATTATTGTCAATACATTTCTCGCATTTCTTCAATTAAAAGAATTGACAATTAATATAAATCGTTTCATTATTTGTTTTGTAATTATTTATTTATTTTTGTTTTCAAATTGATTTCTGTTTTCACATTTATTCATTTTGTTTCTTATAATAGCAAACAATTGGTTAATTAATTAGAAGATTCTTTTTTAGTTAATAATTATTTTTGGATACTTTAAAGTTTTTCTTACTTTTAATATTTTATTAGTTTTATATTTAATATAAAGTAAAGAGTAATATATCCTATAATTTATTTATCAATAATAGTAACTAAAATCCGGCATTTTTTCAAACATTTTCAAAAATTAACTTTTTGTTTCCAATTATTTTCTATTATTTGTATCAAATTTAATTATATTTTGTTTTTATTTAAAGGAATCCATTATTAAATCGAAAACAAATAAACCAAAAGTTTAATTAATTTGGTTTTTGGTTAAAATACGAATCGATTATGAAATTTATTTAAAATAATTGATCGAAATGTCGGACAATTCAGAGCAAACTCAGAGTCAAACAGACGTGTCTTCGAGCGAACAAATCGTAGGTTTTGTTCCGATACAAAGCGATGCCAATAATATAGGAGTTCCGGTTCAATTGGTCGGAGCCGACGGTGAAGAGGACCTGTTCTTTGGGTCGCAAGCGATCGAACTGAACGGTGAAAGACATGTAATCGTATCTCAAGCACAAGATCCAGAGACGGGTGAAATCCTATTAGTACTTCAGGGAGAGAACGGAGAGCACATCGCTATACAGCCCGAAACACTCTCCTCTATGGTTCAGGCGTCGGGCGAAGGAGGCATTCAAGTGGCGGTTGTCTCGCAGTCTGATGAAACCGGACTCACGATTGCCACCGAAGCCAGTTCTCTGACTCCCACACAATCGGTGTCTGCTTCAGACGTGACGCCAATTACGACCACATCTATAGCTATTCTGCCGACAATCATAGCCAACATTCCAAGTCATACACAGACGACAACCGCTCCAACAAATGTTGTCCAAGCGATCGATACCCCGCGTGTCACTGCACAGGAGGAGCAGAGCAGCGCTCTCTCCACTCTCTCGCCAACCCTTGACAGCAAAGAATCAGTCGAAACACCAACTGTTACACCTGTCGCTGTTGTCACCGAAGCCTCTGTTAAGAGAGAAAGTGAACCCACTGTTGAAACAATTTTTGAAAATATTAATAAAGAAAAAGTTCAAACGAATTCAGTTGAAAACTCTTCTGAACCCAAAACAGAAGATATTATCAAACCTTCGATTGAAGAAAATGTTTCTCAACAAAAATTAGAGGTTAAAGAAGTTCCGAAAGTGGAGACAAACGATGTTTCAAAACCTGTTGAAACTGCAATAATATCACCTGAACCTGAAAAAGTTGTTCTCACGAATACATCTTCAGAACAAACGAAATCAGAACCAAATGTTAAGCCATCAGATGTAGTAAACGACAGCACAACTGCGTCATTGCAGTCCACCTCAGAAATAGGGTTCGGAAACACAGCTGTAATACAAGTTCAAGACTCAGGCAATGGAACATCACTCGAAACATTAATGGCTAACGCTATGCTATCGAGTGATGGTAACTATGTTTTTATGGCTCAGACAGAAGACGGTCAGGTGACTGGTCTTCCCTCTGAATTGAATTTATCTGAAGTAATAAACGCGGGCTCAGCAGCAGGTCAGGCGTTCTTCATCGAGACTCCAGAAGGTTTGGTTGCGTGCACTGCCTCTGCTTCTAACGAAGACGGAGCCATTCAATTGATTCCAACCGGATCTGGGGATATTGATTCTGCGGCACAAAGTGGTGGCAATTCAGTTGAGAATCAAATAATTCAAGCAATTTCTGGCGGACAAGCGATGGCCTATACTTTTACATCTAATTCTGGATGTCTTGAACTGACACCTGTGAGCACACCTCAAACTCAAACGCCTCCTACAAAGCCCACTCGGGGGAGAGGCGGCCGACCGCCGAAATCGAGAACTATTAGTCCCATTTCATCGATGGGTCAAACATTGCTTTTGTCAACAGAAAGTACAGTTTCTGATGACTTATCAGTTTCTGCTAAACCAACAGCACCAACAGTCTCAACAAGAGGCCGAGGAAGAGGTGGCGGCAGAGGTGGTAGAAATGCTGCTCATAATGCAGCCAATGCTTCGAACACAACTTACTCTCCAACTACTGTTTCTATTCAAATGAAGTCAAACGCGAAAACAGGTTTGTCATTATCTGAAGCATCGAAGTCGGGCATCACTGGAGTCAATAGTATATCAACAATAGACACGAGTTCTCCCGGTCCCAGTCAATTGGCGGCCTCGAGAAGGACGTATAGCAAAAAATCGAATATCGTTTGGATAACTCCCGATCCATCTCAAGGATCGACAAATTCTTCTTTTTCAACGATTGCGACCACTTCTTCACTCTCAGCATCAAAGCCAAGCTCACCAACAAAACAAATAGCATTATCAACAACTAATTCATCCTTAACTAAGAACACACCTCAAACAGTATCACTTTCATTGCCTACTCGAGCCACCTCTCCTTCGAAAGCGACCTCCTCGACAACCCCTCAAACAAATACTTCTAACACAACAACTAAAGCCATAGTTTCGACGCCATCTTCAAGTAAAGCCATAACTTCTACTACAATAGCGAGTAAAAGTCAGGCGCCATTACCTTCTACTAAAGCCATCACTTCTATCACTACAACCAGTAAAGCAACAGTTCCAACAACTACTATAAGCAAAGCTGTGACAGCCAGTAAAACAACTCTAACGACTACAGCAACTAAATCTGCTGTTCAGTCAACGCCTTCTACTGTTGGTAAAGCGGTTACAGCTAGTGTTACTAATAAGAGCACTCCAGTCACTAAACCGATAACTAATGCCAAGACCACTATTAAAGTTAGTGATATAACTGCAACCAAGACTACCGTATCGACTACTTTACCGAAATCAACTGCTCCCACAACGACCGCAACCAAGACCGTTGTGTCCACTCCTGCTGTAACCAAATCAATAGCTTCGACAACGGCATCAAAAACTGTTTCTTCAACAATATCTGCTGCAAAAGCTACAGCTTTGACCACCTCTTCAGCCAAAACCACAGCAGTGACAACAGCTGTAACGAAACCTACTGTATCGACGGCTGCATCGAACAAAACGACTGCGTCGACCACTCCTCTAATCAAACCCGTCGTTTCGACAACGACTGTAACGAAAGGTACCGTTTCGACTGCTTTATCAACTTCTGTGACAAAACCAATTATTTCTACTACATCTGCGTCAAGACCTGGTTCAAAAACATCTGCGCCAACAACAACTGCATCCAAAATAAGCACACCTGTCAGCACTTCAACTAAATCTGTTGCAAATGTATCACTAGTTAAAGAAGTTTCGTCGACGACCAAAGCCATTGATTCAACTCTCAAAACTGTGGTTTCGACCCCAATCGCAACCAAATCAACGACTTCTGTTATAGAATCTATTGCGACCTCCAATTCTACTAAAAATTTGATTTCAAAAGTTTCAATACCAGAAACAACGGCTATAACCGAATCTTCGGTTTCAAGATTATCTCCGACTAAAACGAGTTCTAGATTAGAGGCAAATCTTTCAAAACAAACGATCACTTCTAGTGCTGATTCAAAAAGTCAGCAAATTGTCACTAAAATAAAATTACCGGAAACGACAAAAAACACAAATTTAGAAAATTCAGAAAAATCAAAAGTGCAGTCTATGGTCGAAACTAATAATGAAAAGAATTTGAAAGAAAATGGAAAGTCAAAGGATATAAGTCTAGAAATAAAACCAAATTTAGTCACAAATACCTCTAATGACACAAAAAAATCTGAAAATGAATTGATTGGTTCGATTGCTACTGAAGGCGCTTCTATTTTAGCGCATAAGTCATCGGAGAAAATGGGAAAGAAAAGTGAAAAAGAAAGGGAAAAGTCAAACGACAATGAAGTTAACAAATCAGCCAAAAAGACGAGAAGAAGTTCAAAAAGTATTGAAGAATCAAAGAAAGAAAAAGTTAACAGTGGTATTGATAGTAAATCTAATGAAACAAAATCTAAAGAGAATATTACGATAGAAAAGTCTAAATCAAAGGTTAATGAAACTCCAGTTACCACAAGAAGAACGTCTCGTAAGCGAGAGCTAAGCACTAATTTAAATGATTCAAAAACTGTTAGTTCAGACACTATTCAGCCAACTATTCCATCGACGCCTACGACTAGTATTAACAGTTCAGTACAAATAACATCAGGAAGAGTTACGCGCGCGTCAAGTGTTAAAAAATCAGAAGAAAAGCCTTTAAATACTGAGTCACAGGAATCAAAGATCATCCCTTCGAATAAGTCTGTTAAAGAAATACAACCAAAATCTGAAAGTGTGGCCATTGAAGGAAAACAAGTTAATGATTCTGAGAAAGTTATAGATATTTCAAAAACACCATCGACTCCAGAGCTTAATAAAGCAGTTTTGGTCAATTCTACAGATACGATAACTACAACTCGAAGTGTTAAAAAAAAGGTTCAGTTTGAGATCAAAGACATCAAAGAAAAAGACAAAGACAACAAAGAAGAAGAAAAAATAGTCAAAACTGATGAAAAAATAGTAAAAACCCCGCAATTGAATACTCCGATATTAACCCGAAGATCTTTAAGGTCAAGTACACCTGCCGTGGAAAATAAGACCATTTCTAATGAATCAAACAAAAAAGTAGATAAAGAAGTGAAAGAGCTTTTAGAGAGTAGTGTTAAGACTAATTCAGAAAACGTAACTAAATCAGAAACAGAGATTAGTAATAAAACACCTCAACGTTTCTCTACGCGAAAGAGAAAAGAAGTTCCGAAGTCTGAAGTAATTGAATCTGAAGTGAGAGCAACCAAAACAATGAAAAGGGCCAGTAATAAGCCTATTACACCCATTGCAGTGAATGAGAGTTCTGTGAATTCAAATTTTGATAAAATCATAGAATCTTCGAAAAAAATAGTACAGGAGTCGCAGCCGTCACCGATAGGAAGAGTTAGGAGAGAACGAAAATCCAAAAATATTACTCGAATAGAGACTAAAGTTGCGATTAAAGAACCCACTCGTCACAGTATTGCAACATCAGAACCAACACAGCGTCCAAACAGGAAAACATCATTCATTCAATCTTTTGTTAATGAAAAAGATTCTCATGAAAAGGAGGAAAATGTTCGCAGAAAAACCATATCATCTCTTTCTGATTTGCGTTCTCCTAATGAATGCTATGACTATTCGACAAACGAATGTAGTTTTTATATTAGACATCAATCAGCCTCTCTTACTCCTAAACAAAGTGGTGGCAATTATTTATGTCAGAAATGCGGTTTTCACACCTCACGTATCAATAATTTAGTCGTTCATCACAGAGATCAATGTTCTTATATTAAGAATGCAGTTATACAGCACTGGCAGTCAGAGCTTCAAAAGAGAGTTAAATCCAATGACAGCTCTGACACTCTTAACAATTCAAAAACAAAACCTAAAAAGAGGAAAATCGAAAATCATAACGAATCGGTTTCTTCTGCTTCTGTAGAAAAATCTTTTGATGAAATGGATGGCGACTCAGATGATGAACAAATTAAAAGTAAGCCTGAAATCAATGAAAAGGCAAATCAAAATCCAACCATTAGTGATATCGACGCCATGTTAATGGGTTCAGACGACGAAGACTTGCTTTCTATTGATAATATTGAAAATCCTAAACGAGAATTCGGTTTTGCAGAAGAAGACATCGTGTGGGTCGAGACTAATAACGTTCATTGGCCTGCACTGGTCTCAAAAGTGCTTTTGAAGGAAAGGAAGGCATTAATTAAGTTCATTGACGGGCCTTTCGCTAAAAAATGGTAACCATTTTTCCAATTCTTTGTTTTGTTCAATAAAATATATATTTTAAAGCTTTTATTTATTTAAAATAAGTGTTAAGACAAATGTGAGTTCGATCTCACTCTTCGATAGCGCGGAAATGAATAAAAAATATTTAAGAGATGGCCGCAAATCAGTTAATGGAGACCTTCTTGTAAAGGCTGTCCAAAAAGCAGAAGATTTTCTCCGCAAAAGATGTCTGGGAAGTGAAATCAGTGCCGCCAAGTTTTTTGATCAAATTGATAGCGATTTAAGTGAAAATGATGAGAGAGTGCCCATTACTAGCACTGAAGATAGTTCTAGTAATAAAGTTAAAGACACTGCAAACACATCCAAAGACGATTTGGTTGAGAGTACGTCTTCGCCAGTGGTGTCCAATGATGTGGACAATGAAGACGATAAAATGTCTGAAAGCAATGAAGCGGTCGCGCAATGGAAAGAAAGACGAAGATTACAAAACGCGAAATTACTTCAGTGTATCAAAGATGGGAAGGTTGAGACCCATTTAGTTGGTGTGTACAGAGAAACTATTTTGAGTGAAAGACATCAAAAGTTTAAAAGCGGTTCAGAATCAGAGAAAAACCAATTAAAGCACGTGCCCTGGTTTGGACCCATTGATGATGAAGAACAACAGGAAGAAATCTATGACTATTGTTCACAATTATTTAAAAGTAATTTTAAAACTGACGGAAGCTTTGATACAGTGGCCTATATTTTCGAAGTCTGGGTTCCAGAGGTTTGCATTTGTTTAGAAATAAGTTAACATTAATTGTAATTTGATTTTGACTCTTGTAGGCGATCGTGAAGGCTATCAGTAGAGTTCGTAGGATTGAACTGAAAGAAGCGGAGTCTATCTTTTCTAAAGGAGTAATACTAAGCAAATCAGAAAAGGACGAACTCACTAAAGAAATACAAAAAGAAGCTGAGAAACAGCTTATCTCTCATTCAACGTCAGATTAGAATTCATTTAAAGATCGATTTAAATGAGTTTGCATTTAAATAGAGTACTAATTCATTTCATTCTGTTTTAATTCTTAATATTTCTTTGTTTATGTTTGTAATCATTCAATTGGACGCATATTTCATGTCATTTTTAAAATAATTTCATCAAAAGCTTAAATTTAACTGACCATAGGGTTATCCAATATTTAGTAGAACTCCCTTAAAGCGAATGTATCTTTTATTATATTATTATTATATTATCATTAATATTAATATTAATTATTATTATTATTATTCACGGCTAAAATGTTTTTTGGCCCGACTTTTTTGGTCCCACAGAGCTATAGTACCGGTAGTAATAATTATCGTTCTATTGTTGCTCTCAATTCAAAAGCAAACGTAAAACAAATTCAATCTCAACTCATTGTATAGTAAGTCTTCATAAGATAATAGTATACTTTTAAATATCTTTTAGCAATTTATTGTATTCTATCGTTGTTTTAATGTCTTTTGTGTCTATTTAGAGCTCATTTGCTATAATTATTTGATGATTTCGCTGACTAAAGCATACGAAGCACTGTTTGAATAAAGTTTAAATGAACTATTTTTCAGAAATACAATTCATTCTAATTTTACAAAATGCCGTTTATTTAGTCTTTTGTCAGATGAGAACTATTTGTGTAAAGCTCTTAATGCATGGATCGAAGCGATCGAAGTCATTCAAGTCAAATGTTAAGCACAACTTTCAGTTTCTTTTCAGTTCTGTTTCAAAGTAGAAAGCAATCCAATTCAAAATCATTTATATTTTCTATTATTTCTTTAATAATATCAGTTCTGTATATTGTTAATAAAAAGCAATTAAAATGTTGAAAATTAGTGATTTCAGTCTTTTTGGTGATTGATTGCTAGTGTTTAGTTTCGTGACAGATATTTAACTGTAAAGTCGATGTGTGATAGAGTCAAGTGCTGGGGATTGGACACTAGTATTCACTTTAATGGGTTTCACTATAAAGTGTTTATTTTGACATAAGTTATATAGAGTGTGCACCAAAATTGACAAAATTTTCATTCACTTTATAAAGTTATTCACCATAAGGGGTATTACTGTATATTGAAATTGAAGACTATTCAGAACTCAAAGAATAGATAATTAATACAGAACTAATATATAGTTGATTTACAACCGGTAACCAGATGTTGAACGCTCGAGCGTTTGGCGCTCTGTGTGAGCAGAGCGTGAGCACACTCGGCGAGCGTCAAGTATATTACATATTAAAATGTTTTTTTATTTAAACAAAAATACATACTTTTATAATGTATTATTTAGTTTTAATAAATTTAGTCATAGAATCGCACAGATTATCAAATATTTTCTTAAAATAAAATAATTTTGTGTAAGAAAAAGTGCAACTAATGATAAAATGAGCTGACTTGAAACGCTCGGTACCCGCTTTCATTTTCCTTGAGCGTCAACATCACTGCCGGTAATCCTTTGTATGCATTTTAGTTAAAGTACGCTTTTCAAAACAGTTTTTAAGGGACTTATGGAACACCCTATACCACCTATACGTATATATACTGTAGATATAAGACTTAAAAAAGCGCGCAAACAACAGCTTTAGATTATTGTTTAGTTAGTTTAGTGGGAAATTTAATTTGTATTTATAGGACAACAACGATAACAATAATAATGATAAAACGTTTCATATAATACATGAAACTTCAAAAATAGTGTCAAATTATTGCAATTGCTTTATGGTTATGGTTGTTTGTTATAAAACATTTGTTTTAAAACAATATTTTAAAACGTTTTTAAACATTTGAAGATAATTTAAAACATATTTGTTCAATGTTTTAAAACAATTATATATTACGGATTAAAATTATTTAAAACAATTACTAAAACGCATTCACACAGACAAAACTGTGATAAATGTTTTTATATTTGGATGGTTTGTCACATAGTTTAGAATTAACTTAAAGTTAATTCATTAAAAATGTCTAACTCGTGTGTTAAAGGCGTTCGTCAGTAATTTTAATACATTTGAAACATCAAAAAAAAGTTTTAAAACAAATAAATGTTTTAAAACATTTTCATTTTCGTGAAACCCTGTTTATAGTATACGTTCAAATAAACTAATCGACTAATCAACTAATGTTTGTTTTATTAAATATTTCTTTATAGTAATAAAAATGAAGGTAATTATCGATTTAAATGTATTACAATTTAAATAATTATTCAAATCTAATTCATTTGTAACTGAGGGCAAAATTCTTGAAATCTTTTTCAGTAAATACGGAGTCAATATTTGTTATAATTTTAATTTTCTCTTTTTCATGGCTTACCATCAGATCTTTGACTAATTTATGATTTAACTTATTTTTGTTTAAAGCTCTGAACAGTTTGAGGTTCTCTAAAGTTTTGTCTTCCGCTATATTTTTGTCCAACTTTTTGCCTCTATCTTTAGCTTTGACTAAAAAATAAACTTTAAATTAAAGATATGTTAAAAATACTAATAATTTAGTTAATGTTATACTTATTTTTCCGATAGATTTTCGACTTTTGTTCACTGATTTCTCTTTCTTTTGATTCCATTTATTTGAAGAATTTTTTTTGATTTGTTTTGTTTTTTGTGAATTATTATTATCTGAAAATATAATGTAATTAATTAGTAAATGAGTTGAAACAGCAAATAATTATTTTACGGTTCAAGTGATTTCACATCAATTCATATTAATTATTGACTAAAAGTTATTTCTAATTAATTAATACTTAACCGAAAGCGTCTTTGTTATCATCTATTAATAGAAGCGATTCTTTTAATAATTGTTTAGACATTCTTTTCAATTGTGTTTAATCAAAATTATTTATTAATTTAAATCAATTTAAATATTTAATTAACAAATAATTGTAAACAAAACAATCCAAACAAATGTTGTTTACAAACAGAAAATGCATGCTTTCGTTGCACTCATTATTAAAGATAAACAAACTATAAATTAATACAAAAAATACGTTAAAGTAATAAATATAAGAATACTATCATTTTGTACTCATTCACAAAATAATTTTGATTTTGCAATTTTTAAAATAACTTTAACTTTGATAACAAATGGTTAAAAATGATAAAATATAAAAAATAGTCGACAAATATATGATTACTATAAAAGATTTAAAAAATAGTTGAATAAATAGGATTTTTGTGATTTATTAAAAAGTACTAAAATGTATAAAACAGGGGAATAATGGATAACATAATAAACGTATTGGAAGTGATGAAGTGATGCGATGATTCATCTTTTGTTTAGTGCTCTCATAAGTCATAAGAACTTACTTTACATTCACTATTAATCTTCTCTTATTATAATATTCAATAAAAGTGAATGTTTTATATGAACTTATTTTTAGTTCAAATCAATTTCTAATTTAATTGCATTTGAATGAGTATTAAATATATTTACAAACAATCCAAACATTTTTTGCAATAATCTTCAGTACAATTGAGTAAAACTGTTTTCATGTTTTGACTCACATTTCATTCAGTTTTTATAAGTTTTTAATAAATACTCAAATATTTATATTTAAGTCAAAAGTAATTCATTTAAATAATAATAATAATTAAATATTTTATAATATTTATACTGTATTTCATTTATTTGATTACAATTTGTATTAATTTTGAAGTAATTCTCAAACTATTGACTAAAATAGAATCTATTTTTTACCAAAACGTAAGTATTTATTAAAATTGATTACATTTTTGTTGATTTATTAGTTTATGTTTCAATCAATTTTAATTTGTTTATTGATTTGACTCTTATTTTAAGGCATGAATTGATTGAATTGAATCTCATTTATGTTGTAATTAGACATCAATTGTTCGCACAGTTATTGTTATGTTTTTTGGCATTTATTTGACACAAATTTTTGAGAAAATATAGATTTAAAAAAATAGTGATAAATAGTTATTTAATTTAAATGATCGGCGAATCAATCGATGACCAAAATATTGTTTTGCGATCTATTCATTGTGCAAATGAATGCACGGATGACTCGATTGAATCGATTGATTCGATTGATTGGCAAAAGAGATGTATTGATTTGGAGCTATCATTACAGCGATTGGCAGAACATTCACATAAAGTCAGACAAATATTTATCAACAAAATATCAGATCTGGAAAAGCGATTGGAAAACGCCCTCAAAAGGGCCGAAGAGTCCGAACTCAAGTATTCCTCAGTCATGGAGTCATTGATGGGAACAACCAATAGATCTAATTGTGATCTTAAAAATCAATTAATTATTGGTAATGATGAATGTGATAGCGATTGTTCGGCACCAGAATTGCGTCAATTGAAACATGCGATGGAACAGAAGGAAAAAGTTATTAATGAGTTGGAAATCAAAATTGAAGAACAAAAGAAACTGAGATTAAGAGATGCCAAACAAGTGGAGGAAAAAGCGGCAAAAATTAAAGAATGGGTCGCATCAAAACTCAAAGAATTAGAGGAACAGAACTATAGTCTACGCGAAGAGAATCGAAAATGTACTCAAGAATTGGTTAAACTTAGAAAACATTTGCATAACGCAAGTCCTGAAACCAGAAGAAAGATTGAGTTCGTCTTAAATGAATATTACGATAAAAACAATTATAACACCAATTATGACAAATATGACCAATCATTGGATCGTTTATATAATTACCAAAACGGTATCAATCGCTCAATCTTTGACTCTTTTGTTCTTAATTTGATTGTTAACTAAATTGATATTTTGTCTGTCAATAGCACCCACTCTTCCAATGAAAGACGATTTACATGAAATGGTCACTAAAAAAGGTTTAAAGTATTTGAGGCCAGACTGTGAAACACTAACATTTTCGAGTTCTTCAGACGAAGAAGGCTTCGGTTTGGATCCTCTTAAGTATCATCACTATAGTCGACAAACACGTCTACAAAAACCAATACCTCCTCCGCGAACTCGAATACCAACTGCTGTGGGAAATAACTCTTCGAATAGTTCGGTCGCATCCACACTAACCGGTAATACTCGTCAAACAAACTCCAGTATGTCTTTCTTTTCACGCGCCGGCAGTTTAGACAGAAAGTTGGCTGACATGAAAAAATTGAATTTTAGTGATCTTCGAAAGAAAAGAACAGGAATTGCAACCAATGAAACACATGATTATTCTGATATTTATACCCCTAGTCATGAAGTGAACCCATTTGTAAATAAAGTTGAATGTGATGTAAGGCCTCCAACGCCTCCATTACATCGTTGTCCGTCATGGGAGTCTCGTATTTATCAAATCGCAAGCACTGGCATCAAAAGCGCGACTTCGACTCCAACCCATTCCATGCGAGTGACTGCAAAATCGCGAAACACTTTGCATCAAAAATCTTCAACAGTTCTCAACGAATATAATGTTCCAGTTTTCGCAACAGTGAAAGGACGCGCCTCTAGGATAAGATCTATTCCATTCACTGATGATTCAACTGATTCTTCTGATAATGAAAATGATGTCAGGATTACGACTACAACAGGTACCACTTCTTCCAGTGGTCACGAAAGTGATATATTCGCGACGCCCTCCAGATGTTTGAGGAGAGATATTTCAGCGGAGTCTCAATTCTCTGAAGATTACGCACTACCACCTGATGCAGTGATGTCTGTTTCTATGGACGCAATCGGTGGCACTCAATCTCATGTAGTAGCTCCCAAAAGATTCTCATCTCTTCAAAGACCGAATTTAGTTAGAGATGGACTTCAAAGTGAGGACATTCTTGAGAAAAGCGGATTTTTGACTAAATTGGGCGGAAGATTAAAAACATGGCGAAGGCGTTGGTTTGTCTTAAAGGATGGCGTTCTGTCTTATTATAAATGTCAAAGTGATGTAAATAAGTGTAAGCCTAGGGGTCAGATCAGTCTCGATAAGTTATGCCGTATATCGACTGCTGGAGATTCGGGAACTTTTCAAATAATAACTGCAAATAATAAGAAAGTCTATTATTTAACGGCTGACTCTGTAATAACTTTAGAAGAATGGATTCGTATACTTAACAGTGTATTGAAACGAAACACTGTATTCCATATTCGTGACGACCAAAAGCCTACAATAGAAGGCTATGTCGTCAAAGTAAAACACGGACATTCCAAGAGGTGTTGGTGTGCTCTTTATGGACGCTTTTTGGTTTACTTCAAATCTGCCAACGATTCGGTGCCAATCAATCACATTGACCTCAAAGGAGCGAAAGTAGAAGAAGTAGAAAATGTTTCTGATAGTGATAATGAAGACAATACCACTACTTCTCTAATAGGAACCAACACTACTCGAGCCGAGTCTGAACACACTATTGCTATATTTCCAAAGCAATGCTCAGATCCTATTTATTTGTTATTGTCTTCCAATCAAGAGTTAAATGCATGGCTCTATCATTTGACAGTTGTCCTGTCAGGAGAACATTCCGCTGGAACTCCATTCGAGCACTTAATATCCCGCTTAATGCACGCCGAAACTGAATGCGCCGACACTTTGGACGGACACTCGCTATGGAAGAATGGAATGCTTTTATATTCCAAAGAAAACATTTCCGAACCATTGACTACATTACCAAATGAGTATTTGAAGAGCGAGGCCATTAAACTGTTTAAATCAATTCAATTGTTTATATCGGTTTCATTGGACTCTTCAGGCATTGACTATCACGTATCTCTTGTCCAAAACTCTCTTCAGTTATGTTTATCACATCCCGAACTTCAAAGCGAACTATACTTCCAATTAGTGAAACAGACGTCTCCTCATAATCATCACAAACTTTGCGGCAGTTCTGGAGTCCATCAGTTTCTATTATGTGCCACACAAACAATCTTCACATGCGACACATCGGGCACTTCAAGCGAGAAGACGTCTCCCACTTTTGTCAATGAGAATACGGTTCCACTCAACACAATTTCCTCGTGTGACAAATCAAATGCTTCTAACTTTGTGTTCATCCAAGCGTTTCAGTTCCTATCACTCGCTGTCTCTCTGTTTGTGCCCCAAAGTAGGACTTTATGGCTCTTAAGACAGCATTTGCGCAGATCTGGCGATACGAAGACAGAGATAGGAAAGTATGCGATTTACTGTCAAAGAGCTTTAGAACAAACGCTCAAAAACGGTTCGCGAGCTTTTCGTCCCTCAAGAATGGAAGTGCTTTCTATTCTGTTGCGTAATCCTTATCATCATTCTCTCCCACATTCAATTCCAGTCAATTTTCTGAATGGAAGCTATAATGTGGTCGGATTTGACGGTTCGTCTACTATTCAAGAGTTTAATCGATTACTTAATAACGAAGCGGGTATTCGTGACAACAGTCAGTCAGGCTTTGCTCTGTTCAGTGACGATCCGATTGACAAAAATGTGGAACATTTGTTGGATTCCAATTCAAAATTAGCTGACATTATCTCCCGCTGGGAATTAGCTCTCAGGGAAAACCATTTCGGAAAGTTTGAGAACACAAGAGTTGTTAAACTTATTTATAAGCGAAGACTTTACTTAAGAAGTTACATTAAATCAGAAACAGATAAAGAAAGAGTTCTTTCAGTTTATGAAATCAATAATGAAATAATTGGCGGACGTTTTCCTATCACTCAAGACTTGGCTTTAGAATTATCTGCTCTTTTGGCACAAATAGAATTCGGAGACTTTGTTGCTATTAATAGACCACAAATTACTTTACAGCAAGTCTTCGAACAATTTTTTCCGACGCATCTTAAGGAAGGAATTTTGATGAAGTCATTGATTGAATTGATAAGAGATAAATGGATGGAATTAAGGGGGAGGTCAACACTCGATTGCGTTCGAATTTATCTCAATTGTTCTCGAAAGTGGCCTTTTTGTGGCGCAAAATTATTTGATGCAAAACTTTCAAAACCTCTTAAAATAATCGATTCTTCGAATCCTTCTTTTGGAATAATTATGAGTTATTCTAAGCTTTGGATTGCAGTCTGTGATGACTCGATAGCACTCTTAGATTTTGATACATTTCACGTTATAATAAAGTATTCGTATAAAAATTTGATTACTTTTGGCGGATGTAAAGAGGATTTTATGCTTGTCTTTACCAATAGAAATGGTTCTATTGAAGGCGATTCTGGTTCTGGCACTGGTTCGGCCAGTTCTCGCGCTGATAGCACTCGATCAGAACGTTTGTTATTCATTATGAGTAAAGCAAAGATAGTTGAGATCACTCTATTAATTGCAGATTATATTAATATTGATTCTGCTCTTAATGTTGTTTCAACTCTTGATAAAACCAATGAAACACATGACTATACACTCGATAAATATTCTACAATAAGTGGAGCCTTTTCTAGAGGTTCTTCTCTTAAAATTAGAGGAAGTGTATCGCATACTAAGCTATAATTTATCACTTATTTCTTATTAAATCACTTTTCTATTAGTCTTTTATTCTATAACTTATATAAACAAATATTAATGTTTTGCATAGTTTACAAAGTCTGCACTTTTATATCATATCTTATTCCCGATCGAAAGCACCAAAACTGGAATTTATTTGAAATCAAATCCGACGCTTAATTGAATGCATAACTGAAATAAAGTCTGAACTCAATGAAAGTCAAATCGAAAATGAGATTAAAATGGTTTAAAATAATGATTATTCAACTCGTAAATCAATTATTATTAACAAAAAATTGCCTAAATTTGGATTTATTTAACTTAAAACTGCATGAAATTCATTTTTATTAAATCTATTGATTTGTATTAATTTTTTGAAATTATATTAAAATCAATAAAGCAATTCATAAAAACATTAATAAATTCAAATATTTTATTTTCAATTCAAAAGACAATTAAACGTCTTATAAGTAATCCAGTGGCGTAGCATTGGGCCTGAGGGGGGGGGGCTGTG
>JAQGCH010000823.1:0-19251 GCA_034699485.1 Nanhermannia elegantula | reverse complement strand
GGATAAACCAAAATAAGATAATTATTTAGCCTTTGAGGCGCATGTCTTCATGACATTTCTGAGCCTCTGATTGTTTAAATATAGAATTATGAGCTGATATGACCAAAAATTACTTAAAGGTCTAAAAATGAATGAGAAACAAATGTAAAAAAAGAAAACGCGAACTGATTTTATTATGCTTTTACTTTTGGTTGGGTGTGGACTCTGAACATGTCCTCTGGCATTTTGGCTTTTCTTGGGTTAACCGTTATATTTGATTAGTGTTTATGTGCAGCAATCATTTTGCTCCATCAGTGTCACTTTGCAAAATTGAAATTATGATTAATCACTTAAACCTCATTTGAACGATAAATAATTTTGATCAGATATTCGCCAATTTTTGTGTAACTTCTACGACCTTAACACTACTCTCTTTAGGATTTTGTAAGTTTCTAAGCTTAAGCTTAAGATTCAGATGAAGTGATTAACAAATTTCCCATTTGTTACCAATTTTTTTCAAGAGTTATTAATCTTTGAAATAACAAAATTGGCATTTAAAGCATTGGTAGGAAAAGTAAAATCTGAATTTCAAAAACATTACGCACTGTATTGAGTGAAAACTATTTGACTCGATTTTGCAATACTGTAAAGTTAATGAAAACATTTTAAGCAATCATTTACACATCGGATATAATTATACTAATGGGAAAACATATTATTATTGAATGTATGATCGCATTCTTGCATTATTTGTAACTAATGCTATTCTATTAACTATCAAAATAACTTTAAGCAACAAAATAATAATGTAATGAACGCGAAAAGTGACGCCAACTCAATATTTACTTTGTGTCAATTATAATAACATACAGTAAATATATTTATCTGTTGAAAACACATTAATAACACAAAGTTATTGCAAAAACAGCTAAAATTCGATACGATTTCGAAATATTTTGGAGAAAAAAACTTCAAAATTACATATTTTTCATTCGGAACTAATTATTTTCTCGAAGTAAATGCTATTCATGCTGTAATGCTGTAATGCAATATCATATATTTAGAGCCCCAACCCCTCCAACCTACTGGTTTATTTAGTTCATATTGCGGTCAAGTTCATAATTATTTTCCGAATCAATCAACAGATAAAATATTGCGATTTAACTTTTTTTTAATATTATGAAATAGAATGAGACTATTAGATTCAATTTGTTTCATAAGATTTTAATTTACGCTAAAATATGCAAATATCATATTAGATTTAACTCGTAATTATGTAATCGGAATTATTAATTTTTGATATAAAAATTATTGCTCTCAGAAAACAATCATAAGGATCATTAATAGTTCATATTTTGAGTATGAAAACCATTAATTTAATGTATCATTTGAGAGCATAAACTCATTTTTGTTGCAATTCTCTTATGTAATCGCCGAAATATAACCAAAACTCAATCAATGAGTTGTTTTCTCTGCAATGCTTGTAAACTGCAGTGAAGAATTCGCGCCCCTTTAAGTTCAAAAACCTCATCAATGCATACTTACCAGGAAATTGTTAGACTAAAATTGTACAGAATATGATCGCATGTCAGTATACTTGAATGTTAATACTATTTGTAAATTTGCATAAAAAATGAAATGCATATAAGTGTTTAATCGCAACAACAATTTTATTAGACTTTCAAAGATTATAATTTGGACTTTTTATTAAATATAAAGAAATCTATCGATTTTATTGCAATCATATGAAAATGTCTCCTTTGAGAATAATTTTTATTAAGTGACACTTTAGGGCTGCTCTTTGGGAACTTCGTGTATGACATTTTGAAATAGGAAATAAATAGAGTGACTCTTTCTATTAGTACTGCATAGATTCTCACGCATTGATTAATTTAAGAATAAGATTCTATTCTTATTGTTCCCAAAAATCAATAACGGAAATCAGGAAAACAAATGAACGCCAAGTTTTTAAAAAGTGTTTTGTATGTTGTCTATTAAATTTTCATTTAGAAACTCAAGTAAAGCTTTATTAAATTGATAGCTATTTGTAACAAACATGTTCTTTGTCAGTTGCCATGGGACTCATGCGACTCATGCCACTCAACAAAAAACTAACTGAAAACATGCATCTCGAATAAAATGCAAATAGTGTAGCAGTAATTCTTGTTTTATCCATTATTGAAGTATTACAGCAAAAAATGTAATGCCTTTGTTATCAAATTATACGTTTTGTAATACTTTTTTCATTTGTCAGCGCTTTTATTTTAAATAAGCCTCGAATAAGCCAAACAATGCATTAGACACAGAAATATGAGTGACATCGGCTCTCGAGTCACACCTTCACTTCTAGAGTGTTAGTTATGATGAATATAATTATTAATATTTATATTCTCTAATTATGTTAAATAACTTTTAATCAACTTATTTATTAGTTGTTACAAAACAATATTTGATATGAAAATTAAAATATTTTATTATAATCTAAATATTTGATGCACTTTTTAATAATAAGTCAAGAGAACAAATATATAGAAATAATATACGGTATATAATCATACGTTGTATATAATGATAAGCTAATAAGCATTAAGTTAATATGCATTTATAGAATCAAAAACTTTTAAAATATAAAATCCTTTTCTCTTAACCTTAATGAATAAGAGTAAGAAAAGCAATAAAGCCAAGTATTAATTACACAGCCATTATAGTAATATATTATTATGCATTACATATCTAATGATAAATTGATGAAATAATAATAAGTCACAATCAATCTTTGCAAACCTACTAATCTTTCGCAAGCTTTCAAGGCTTCAACCTTTTCAATGATATAATAGAAAATTTTGACAATTAGTTGATTGATGAGGAAAAATGAATCGATAAAAGGTATCGAGTTATCAATTAAATTATTTTTGATTCCCTGAACTGATTAAAGATAGAGTTAATTTCAATAATTATTTTCCCAAATTTTTATTGAATTGATTGGATTTGCAAAATTACAATCATTTATCATTACATTTGTTCGTTTGTTAATCCAATTCTTCAATAGAAAAACATATTGTTTGTCAATTTTATTATAATCTATAAAACCATTAATTTAAAAAATATAATAATGGTTCTACGAAAAAACGTTGCAAACAAAACATCGCAACTTAAACGTCGCTACGAAAAAATATCGCTACGAAAAAACATCGCATATATTTTATAAATTAAAAACTAACCTAACCTAACCTACCCTAACCTAACCTAACCTACCCTAACCTAACCTACCCTAACCTAACCTAACCTAACCTAACCTAACCTAACATAATCTAACCAAACTTAACCTAAACCTAATTTGTGGATATATGATTAACGTATTTGATGTGTTTTTTGCTTGTTTTTCTGTGCGATGTTTTTTCGTACGATGTTTTGTTTGCGACGTTTTTTCGCGATACCATAATAATAACTATAGATATTAGATGTTTACTAAACTATTTGTAAAGATACACATTTAGCAAAACTATTATATTACTAAAAATGAATCGCCGATAAGCTATTCGTGATTTTATTCCTGTATTTATATGTTTAATGAAACAATTTAATCATTGAATATCTACATAGAATATATTTAATATGATAGTGTATTTAGTATACGCTGTATAATATACAACAAAAACTAAAATTTTTTATTTACACTATTGTTAAAAAATTGAATTTTTAGTTTTTCGATCAAATTGTTTTATTTTTTAAGTCGTTTATAGTTTTTGAATCTTATATCTAAAGCCCTGGTTATTCCAAACAGAGTTAGTTTCGAAGGGTGGGGTGTCTTTTGGTTTAAAATATTGTTTAATAAATCCGATGAGTTAATCCCCTCGCGATTTTCGAAATTTCTAAACTGACACCCACCTGAACACTCTCATTAAATAATTGAATTAAAAAAATTAATTTTATGCCTATATTTAAATAAACAAATCGAAAAAGAAGAACCAAATTCCTTAAAGAACCATTTGGTCTATAACTTATTAATTGTTAGTATTATTGCAAAAATCATATGTATTTAAGTGAATAAATTCTATTTCCTAATAACCAGACCATTATTTTAGCATTTTTTATAAAATAGAATATTATAAAACTTTGCTTAAAGGTAAAAATAAAAGATTGAATTAGTTATTTAGCGAATTCGAATCAATCCTTAACCCCAGTCTATTAATTCACCTTTAAGTTTATAAATGTCACTGCTCTTATTTGTATGTTTTCGTGACTCAGTCCACCCATCTTTGCTTCTCATCAATTCATTTCACTTCAATCTTATCATAGTGTATAAGTACAGTGTTTTATATATATATCCATTAGAGGTTGGGTGTATATATCCAAAAGGTGAGGCTTCATCTCCTATTAACCCATTCATAAAGTGAGTCAGAGAGAAAAGTGTAATTATATTAGACTATAAAGAAATAAGGGCTCTATTGATGCTCAGTTGGTATTTTGGCATTTGAGAAAAAATATCTTCACATTACCTTTTTATGTCTCGGAAACCACCACACCCTCGAAGTCTCTTGTAATGAGCTTTATTTATACAAATTATTTATAGAATCAGAATGTTTTACTCTATCAATACGAAGATAAAATTTTTGTTTATTTAAAGTATTTTTTTCACAGAAACTTCTTTCCTGATTAAGAAGTAGTTGGAAAAAGTATGAAAAAATGGTTGATGGACTTGGAAAAGGTGTTAAATATGCTATGTTTGCTGCCAATGGAATTATCTTTGTAAGTATGCCTTATTTCCTATTTCTAACAATTCTTTCTTGTTTTGTATCATTGCATGCTTTCGTTTTAAAATTATTACATTTCTTTTGCAATTAATTATTTGTTCAACTAATAAAAACAATATTCGCTTTAAATATTTGCTAAGAATAAATGCATTTGCAATTATTTAAATAATAATTTAATTTTTACCTAAGATTTATTAATACAAAAAAGAGCTTCATCGCTATTTATCATATGGGTCTAGTTCATTTGACCGACAATCATATGACCGACAACAAATGCGGCAAACTTTTTAATTCTTCTTGTTAATTAAGTCGAAATTAAATGAAATTAGAGGCGATTTAATGTAAATTAGGCCGAGGATTCAGAATATGATTGAGATTTTTATCTAATTCTAGAATATTTTAAGATATTATACTTCAACTAAATTTTTATATAGAAATTTTTTCAATATTGCTAATATCTCAAAAGCTATTAGTTTTAGATAGAAATCTCTGTCATATTCTGAATCTTCGACATAATTTACATATAAATCGCCTCTAATTTCATTTAATTCGGACTTAATTAACAAGAAAAATGAAAAAGTTTGCCGCATTTATTGTCGGTCATATGATTGTCGGTCAGATGATCATAACCCGATCATATAGTGATTAAAATATATTATTTTTATTAATAATGAATAATTTTGTAAATTAGATTATAATGCATTTGCATTCCAAGCATTAACTTAAACGCCTATAACTTGTATTTAAGTGCAATTAAGATAATAAGATAATTCATCGATAAGGAAGGTCGTGAGCAAAGGGTCGGGGTATGGCTTGTATGAGTCAATTTAAGATTCCTAAGTAATTAGATATTCCTATGTATAAATTATTATGTACAATTATTTTAAATGATAAAAATTAAATTTTATAAATTAATTCCCAAAAAATTATTAATATTTTCTTCAAAATTGCAAAGTGAAAACATTATATATTGATGTATTTAAAAAAATTGCATTCTGGCAATTCTCAAATTTCGCAATTTTCAGAGTCTAATACTTTTGCTTATTTTTTAGTTATTTATGTGCGTTATCTTTTTGAGTTCGTATAAACATAACCATTAAAAAAATACAAATATGTGTTAGAATTTGTTTGAGAGGATTCTTAACTTTAGGTTTGAATTGCCAAAGCTATATATGACAGATCTGGAATATGTTCATAATTTTCTATGAATATCAATTGTGGTACAGATAGGGTGGTATAAATTTTTATGATCGCGGGCATATTTTTTGACCCATTAATTCAAACAAGAAGTTCATAACTCTTTTAAACAAACGACAATTTAAACGTAAAATTTATTATCTCAAGAAAACAAATAAGAGATACAAAGCTTTTAAAATATTTTTGCATTAATTAGATTTGAAATAATAGGTAATTAATTATTATAAACAATAAATATAATGAAAATATATTCATATGAAAAGCTATTGTGATGCAAACTTTTATAAAATATTTATCCATAGATCGGTGGTCTCGTAGTGTTTGCAGTGGGAGTATGGACTCTAGCAGATCGATCCTTTATGGAGCGCCTGTTAGGGAGCAATCTATATGTGAGTTAATATAAAATATATTCAAATAAGTTCATAATGGATAAGAAAACTAATTATCTTTTAAAAGGTCGCTTCAGCCTCACTACTAATCGCTGCCGGAGTTATAGTGGCCATTATATCATTTTTAGGGTCTTTGGGCGCATACAAAGAGATTCGATGTATGCTTTTGACGTTTTTCGTTATACTTTTCTTCATATTCCTGTTAATGTTAATCGGAGGCATATTAGGCTATGTCTTTAGAAATCAGGTATTCATGAATCTAAACCACGTCTATAATGGCTTATTATTTAATATTAAAATTATAAAAAATGTCAAATTTTTGTTCTTATGTAAAGGTTGACGAACGCATGCACAGAGAAATGATATCAACAGTTGGACTGTACAAAAATGACACAGCAGTCACAGACGTGAGCTATCATTTTTTGGCTAACTTTAGATATTTTTGCTAAAAAAACTAGTCTCAGCTTTAGTTTATATTTTAAGTTATTTAAAACATTTTTTCATATTAATGTCATATGAGATTTGTTTTTATGCATAACTATAACTCTCTGCACACGAAATGTTTAATTAATTTAAATTTTTCATGTATTACAGGCTTGGGATTCGGTTCAGAAAAATGTGAGCGAAGAATACAGAATATTACTTCTGTATATTCACAAATTAAAATATTGTTTTATTTAATTAATTTTTCTAATAATTAAGTTTAAGTGTTGTGGTATATCAGTAAATGGTGCGAAGGGTTACAACATATATCCGCGACAAAATAGGCCCCAATTTGGCGGGGGTCAGGGCAAACCTAAAGTACCAGTGAGTTGCTGTGTTAATCCTAAAGATTTAGCAGCGGCTCAAACTTGTGTTTTAGAGCCAAGCAGTCCATTGAATGTGTTTCAAGATGTGAGTTATGCTATTTTTTATTCGATTTACTATTTTTTTCTTCTCATAAATAATTAAAATTAACTGCTTTTATAAAAACAAAAATTTCTGTCATTATTGCAAATCACACTATCATTTAAGTTGATTTAAGATTAGATAAATTAGTGTTTCCGAGAGTTCAGACAAAAATAATTAAATGTTAAAATTTTCAGTGCGAGTGAGTTTTAAAACAATTTTCTAATTATATTTCAAATTTGAGTTCTTTTCTTTGAATAATCCCAGAATAAGTTATATTGTATGTAATTTTTCAGAAAATCCATTAAAACCGTACTGTCTTCAAATTTTTGTCAAGAGTACTGTAAATTAATATTTGCTAATGAGACAAATTTTTGCAAAAATACTTTCACTGCAAAAATAATAAAAGCTTCGTTTAAAATAAAACTTGCAGTAAACCAAAGCTATCATACAGTTGAGTTTAATTCCAACCCAATAGTTGTCGCATTTATACACTTATGCTAAAAGTTTGAGGCGATTTTAGAATTTGTTTTTATTTTTACTTATTTCAAAACGAGGCTGAATAATGATTTCAAATAATTAATGTGTCAAATGTACAGTTCATAAGATGTTTCCTATAACTCAATTTAACCGATAGTTTTCAGCAAATAGGAAATTACAAATTAAACATTTCCAATGACTCGGGTCGAGGCTCAAAGCAATATTCTAATCAATTCTGAATAAAAATACTTCGCAAACATCTAATGTAAATTTTTTAAAACTCATTTACTATTATTTCTATACAGAAAATAAATATTGACTATTAGAACCGGTTATTAAATCAAATGACATCAAAATTGAATTATATACTTGACATTAGGTCTAGTGATTAAGTATTTCAGCGTAAGCCGAATTTCATCGAATATTGACACCGAATCCAAAAATTTTCATTCGGCGTGGGCTTCATATCACAGTGAATAAACCGAAAAATAACACTTTTCTGTTCAAATATCATAAGTTTAAGGGTTTATTTATATATATTTTTTAGTAATAGCTTTCGATATAAGCATAAACTGTAAATTTTATACAATAAATTAGTAAATTTTCCAGATTTTACTCAAAACAGAAGGTAAAAATTAAAGGGAGATCAAACACTAGATTTTGGGTTTTTAGATAAATTCTGAAGATTTATTTTTAAAAATCTAAAGATATCTTTCTTTAGATCTCATTTATATTATGAAATTGAGCAATAAATTAATATTTGTTTAATAGTTGAAAATACAACAAAGTTAGAATTATATTTTAAAATATAAATTCTAAAGTATAATAATATTTGAAAGTAATGATACATCGACCTAGTATATCATGTAAAATATAATAAAAAGCAGCAATTTTTATCTAAATAAATGCGAATCCGAATTCGACTTTGACAATGCAACGAAAAACTTACCCACTAAGTATATCTTATGTGAATGTGACATAAGTTTGAGCATATATAAAATGCTATAGTCAAAATGTTTTGTTCACTATATCAAAGACCTATAACCTTTCATAGTACTAATTTATCATAAAATTATAAATTTAGCTTTTCTTTTTTGTAAATATGTCAAATGACATAAGTCAATAGTTTCTGGTATTATTATTTCTGTATTTTTAAAGATGAAGTTATTCCTCTTTATAAACTGCAATTAAGTTCATATTCTTATAATTTAAAACATTATTACAATTAAATGGATGGCTATTCATAATTTGGAGTTATACTCTAATATTAAAATTATGACAAACCCAAATATCTTTTTCTGGTGACTCTGAAATGAAATACATAACAGCTACTTCAAAAAAATTTTAACAAATTTAATGTTTTTTATTTTTCTAATTAACTAATAATTTTTTCCAATAATTGTTTAACTAAAGGATTGTAAATAGATTAGAGATAATACTAAATAAAAAGTCAAAGTTATCAATAGAGCATAACTATAGCTCATTTTTAACATATGCCATACACCACAGCATTTTTTGGGCAAAAGCCCAGAATTAAATAAATCTAATCGCTGTCTTCCAATAGTTCACAGTTCAGTAAATAACAGATTTTTAAAAGACAACTGAGTCTTCTTTAGCTCTACAAACTTATAGGCAATAATATCTAAATCATAACTCTATAAGATTATGATTCTCTTTGCGTACATTATTTGCTGATAATTATCAAAAAAATTATGAATCACTATTAAATGACTGTTTATTTCTTTACAGGACTGTTACGATAAAATGAAAGACTTTGTGAAGGCAAGTATTCCATAAAGCTTTACAGATATGAAGATAATGCATAAAGATATTCATGAATTTTTACTAATTAAGTAAAAAGTACATCGAAAACACATTCAGTTATTAGTCTTAAACTTATTTTTTATTATGTTATAACCGTTTATTTGAGTTAACAAATAATTTATATATTAGAGCCACTAAATTGACTGTTTTAATCATAATTCAGTGAAATCGTGACTTATTTAACAG
Source organism: Nanhermannia elegantula (assembly GCA_034699485.1). Lineage (NCBI taxonomy): Eukaryota > Metazoa > Arthropoda > Arachnida > Sarcoptiformes > Nanhermanniidae > Nanhermannia > Nanhermannia elegantula. The sequence goes on along the minus strand of JAQGCH010000823.1, from coordinate 9,554 downwards.
AAATCATATTCAGTGCACTTTTGCTTGTCTTTTAAATCTTTAACGGTCGGAAGTTTTTTAAGTTATTAAAATAAAATTTGTTTCACATGAAGGGTCACGCGTTACTCGTTGGTGGAATTGGAATTGGAATCGCCTGCGTATTAATTATAGGTCAGTCTAATCATTTTGATCATAGTTTTGGTTTAATGTTATAATAATAACACTATGCCTTATAATATTATTTCAACAATTGTGTAGAGCCTTATCAAATTCAAAGGAAATTCTTTATTAACTATTTGTTCTAAAGTTTTGTAAAACACAATACATTAGTGTTTAAAAACCGAAAATTCTGTCGTATTTAAGGCAAACATTCAAATCAATCATATTTTGTCCCAATTCTCTATTCTTTTACAATTTGAAGCAATCGCTATATTTGCTGTTTTATCATTAAAATAACATTTAAACTCAAATAAATGATTCAATGAGTGATAAAGTTTGAAAGAATACATTTAATTTACGTAAATAATAATTAATCAAACTTAATGAGTTAGGAATTTAGTTTTCAAAGATAATTGTTTACCTAAAGTTTGAAGAATTACTTTTTAACGGCTGACACCAGAATTGACAAAACTAAAGCTTAATACAAAAACATATTTATTTTGCAATTAATAAGCGATTTACTCAATATTATTGCTATTTTTCAGTCTTTTGAGAGAATAATTTACTAATGAATTATAATTAATGTCAGAATCAGTGTTCAAAAATTGTTTACATTAGAATTTGTTTATATAAATGTTATAAAATAAAAAGGGGTTAACTTTTTGAGCTATTTTTGAGGATACAGTAGTTCAAGAATAGAGATTTTTCAATTTATTTACTTATATAAGTTTTAAGGTTAGGTTTAAATAATAATTTATTTTTATTGAAGAGAAATATGTTTTTGAAATAAAACTTAACTTAACATAAATTTAGGCTTTAATGATAGCATAATCAATATATCAACTTATAATCTAATTATTCCTTCAAATCTATTCTTTAGTGAGGTTTGCAATAACTTCTAAAAAATTGAATGAGTCTCTGCTTTTAGATTAACTTTCTTTTACATCAAATTTATTAAAATATTTGATTTATTACAGGAATGGTTCTGTCTATGGCTTTATTCCTCATGATAAACAACTAGATATGCTGCCATTTCAGCTACAAGTTTACAATTTAGTCATTAAATGTGTTATCAATAGAATTGGATTATCAGTCAAAGAAACATTAATTTTTTTACATTCACCATAAAATGTATTAAACAGTAATCGCATATCCAAAACATTCCTTCGTCTATAATATTCTTATATGAAAAGCTTATTTTACAAGAATATCAGTTTTATATATCAATCAAATAAATGAAAAAATATCTTTACTATCATTTGAATATTGCATTAAATGATAAAAGAGTGGATTTTCTGTCAAATGAATTTTATCAAAGATTATTTTCCCATTTATTGATTGATATTTTTTATTTTTAAAAGTTCTATATATAAAATAGACATTAAGAACATTTGTCGTCCACAACGCACTTTTCATTTCTATTTTATATTTTGTTTTATTATTTCACTGATGACAACTCTGTTGTATATAAAAACCAAATTTTTAGCTAATTCTTTGGTTAGGCTTTTACAGTCTTCATGATTTTTAACGGCCTTTAATATAACTTAAACTATTTTTAAGCTCTTATTCTTTACATTGAATGTAGAGTTACAATAAAAAAAATGGTAACAAAAAATTAGATCAGACCTAAATTGAAATGGTTTCAATTAAATTAAAACTTTTACTATAGAATAATTATGCAAATTTTTAAAAAAAGTGGTTATTCAGTAAAACTAAAACAAACATTTGATTAATAGTAATGGGCACAGCTTTTTTCAAGTTTAAAATAACTCGTGAATTAAATTCTACCCAAAATCGTCTAATAATAGCTAAGACGCAGAGATTGATTTGGTCTATAATTTGATTCCTAAAAATATTTCACGAAAAATTCATTATAAAATGAGAGAGAGAGAGAGCATCGCTGCAAGCATTCTATTATAAAACAATCGGTTAATTAATTTAAAAAAACAAAAAATATTAATTTTGTTTATGATTGTATAAATAAAATTTGTAATTTCTGATGATTTTCTTTGAAAGCCTTTAACTTATAAATGAAGAAAAATGAAAAAATAGTGGAAAATGAATTTGACATGTATTTGAGGCAAAACAAGTCAAAAGTGTCTGAATGTGAAAAGTCTAATGATTATTTGCTCATTAGATTGATTAAATAAAATTAAATAATTGATTAGCAAATTAAGTTAGGAAAACAGACATTAAATATTAATATAATCTATAAATTAAATTCTGTCCAAATGAAATTCTCTCAGGATTTTGTTTCCACTGCGCTCTCGAGACAAATATTAAGCCAATAATAAAAGTGAAAACTTTGTGCAAAAAATTAATTATTACTATAATATAAGATTTCTTTTAAAGCAAAGGTTATGTTTTCTCTTAAACGCATTTATAAACATAGATAAAGATTTTTAGCAGGTTTTATGTTTAATAGTGAATAATACAGCACAATAATGTTCAAAATAAAGTGTAAAACTTGCGAAAATCATTAGCTATGAACAAACTAAATGTTTGAGAAGCTATGTTTGAAAAATAAATTTGGCAAACAATCAGTGTGAGCGATGCCAGAAAAAATATCTTATTTTAATCGTATTCCGTCTCTCAAAGTTAATTAATACCTTTTAAACATATTTTTTGCATAAATCGAGTTTCTTTTCTCATCAAATTGTCTTCAAATTTAATGAACTGGTATTTCAATAATAGATCGCTTTAACGAAATTTTCAAAAATGTGGAGCTAAGAAGTAAATACTTATTATAGCCATGTCTACCCAATAGAGATAAACATGAGATTCTTTAGTTTATGAAAAATAGTGTAATTTTATATGTTCGAGTCTGTTAAAGTAAGCGCATCTTATGTCTGACATGTAGATCAATGCAATCTCTTAAATGTCAGCATTATATTCGCTCATTATTTCTTAGTTTCTTATTTTCTAAAATAAATATCAAATAAGTTATTCGATAATATGAATAATAAGTTAACTGCCTTGACATCGCTTCATAAGCTGTACATTGAAAGTGATAGCAATTTAGATACAGATAACAAAATCCAAATTTAGTCAAAACAATATTGAAAATATAAACACTTTGGTGCGTTAGTGACACAAATAAATTTTAATGATAATAAGTTCACATTTGTTTCACAATAAGAGCTGTAAACAATTATACATAATTGACAATCTATAATAAAAAAGTAACTTTAAATGAATGAACTGTTCAAAGCTTATCAAATCGTAATCAAGTACAATATTAATTAATTGTGAAATTATAACATTTATCGTTAACTATAATTACTTATACTTAAAATTTGGAAAATTATTCTTCAAGCTGTACTTAAATAAAAATTGTTTTTTAAATCCTATTTTCTATTGACCTTAAATTGTTGAGAAAGAAGTAGTTATTTAGTGTCAGAACGACTGTTCAATTTGAATGAAGAGAGTTTTGGCTTAAATAAAAACAAAAATTCTAAAAAGGAGTACAACAGTTGCAAAAAGTGAGTCAATATTTAATGCTTAATCAGCGAATCAAGAAAAAGGTGACAAATGGCAGCTTTTGATTTACTTAAAAACATGCATATCATGTTCGACGAAGTACTGTTTTCGCTGCTCATCAAGAGCTTCATTTTGTTGGTCTTATAAGAAAAAGCATAAAATTTTAAAAACTGTTTTGTCTCTCAAACTACTAAAGAGTTTATTTTTGAAAGAGTGGTAGACTTGAGTTGATATATAAAGCGAATTCATTTTATGATAATAATAAAATAACTGATTATCCCGATAAGCATTTAGAGTTAACCTTCGCTACTGGTTTGGAAGCGCTTTAATAATGATTGGCTCTTTGCCGACTGTCATAACTCATTGAATCTAATATTTTGCTGTTTCTGTTTCATGGCGTAGCCATAGAATCACTATAAGTTTGTGTATCACTAAATAGTTGGCTCTATTTTAGAGGACAGAATTCATATCCTGCAAAACGGGAATTCCAATGAACCAAAGGATTTCCGGAGCAAAAGGTATCGATTAAAATGAAAATAAATAAAAAGAGGACAGTTAGAGGATTAAGTCAAGTGATAGGGATAGTGATAACCGTCGTCTACAGAGAAATATGTAGTTAAATAGGATTTCATATGAACGACGTTTTATGCGGATTACTCTTCAAATTTCCAGAAAAGTTCGTCTCCAAGTCTCCAAATACTTGGGTTTGAATTTTCCGCCAGAATTTGCGATCAAAATGTTTACATTGAATATGTTGTCAAAATTGAACACACATATAATCTTTCTATTAAAAGTACTGATGCGGTAGAGGTATACGACATTAGGTATGCGACAGTAGAAATATTATACAAACTTATGAAATTCGGGAGAGAAAGAGAGATGGATTCAAAATGATTGTCCTCTACTCTATTCATTGATGGATTTAGTGTTTTAGTAGTTTTCTAAGTATAACAAATAATTTGTGTGATAAACAGTTTCTCTTTCCAAAAAATTTATAGAGAATTCATTAAACTTTAAATAAGACATAACTTTTAAGACCAATTTTAGAGACAATTTTAATGTGAATCGCATTCATAACATCGAAGATCACGTCTTTTGAAAGCCATAATGGAGCGCATTCATTGACAGTATTGTAAATTAAATTTAAAGAATAAGTTGTAAGAATTAGGAGTAAGGTCTGTGTGTTAACTAAGAGAGGAATCTAGATATTTAGGGCTAATTCACTATTGCATGCTTTTCGCCGCTTCATTCGAGGTTAGGCTAATTTTAGAAAAGAGATTTCCGGACAAGAAAATCCTTCTTAACTAAACAAGAGAGAGAACACTGCGCTGTGCCTAAGTATGCTTAAAGAAACCGTATACTGCGCTGTTCGAAGGTTTTGTTTTTAGAGCTTCATAGAAAGCCTACATATCTGACTCTTTTTTTTAAATTTGTTCATGTTTTCAGTTTATTTGATTTTCTTGTTGATAACATATAACAGTAAATACTTTGAACAAATAATTTGAATTATTGGAAAAATAAACTCTTTATAAGGTGAGAGTATTATTGGTGTGAATACTTAATGCTCCTTAACTAATAAATGCGACATTAGCTTACATTTAATATTTGCTCAAAGCTTTGCTATTATGTAATGACAACATTTGTTTTTATTGTATATTTTTGGTGTAAATTCACTGTGAAAGACATAACACAATAATAGTTCTTGCGCTACATTTAGCACATCAGGAGTTTGCAATTTATTGTTAATAAGTGCGGTGGGATATTATCAGTTCTATGGAACCCGTTGCTCTCTATATGACTTAAGTGGAATCTATTGAAATTAAATACAACAAACATTGTTATCAGTCAAGAGGGACAAAACTTATAACACTATCAATAGTTGTTACGTTCAATTTGAGATGTTTTCAATGCTATGTTAAACATCAGTTAATATGATATATGTGGACGAAACAGAACCAGATGAAGGTAGCACTGCATTCATTGAACAATTCATTGAACAGCATTAGCATTGTTTTTACAATAATCATCTTTTGAGCAGATGTTGAGCCACCATTTCAACGAAGACGTGTGGTCGTCAAAAATATGGACCCCAAAAAGGAATATAGGCTGGGAGAAGAATTAGGAAGGTACTGTTTCTTTTATGTTTATTTATTTATTCACTTAACCAACAGCTCATATGTAAAAGATCTTGATTTTATCATATTTTTTAATTAATTTTATTAATACATTTTTGAAATGTCGTTTATGTTTAAAATATAAATTTTTATTAGCAGCTTCATGTTGTGTAATATCAATATTTTACTATTACTAGTATTATATCAGTGTTACTTTATTTTTAACTGATTTTCTCATATTTTCATACCATGCCATTTATGCCGGTATACTAAATTCAATACTAAAAATGCTATTATAATTAGACTCTGTGTTGTATAGTCAAAAAATTTGAACCGTCATAATTCACTAGAAATCTTATCTATATTTAAAAGATTATTATATCTCTATAATTAATCAGTTAATTTATTTAGGATTTGAGACTATTATTTGTTAATTTAGTTTATTTATGATATAAACAAATTATATTTGAAACATTGTTTTTTTTGTAAAAGTTTTATCGGTTATGTCTTAAAATTCACTTAAAACTACGTAAGATCTTTTAGAAATTCGTTAAATTCTTTTAATTCTTAGCAAAATTTTGTTCGAGTTCTAGTTCTTGCAGACCTTCAAGCAGTAATTTTGAGGACCCTTTCCGGCCTACTTTCAAAATATCTCTCAGTCTCTCAAAAGCGTAATGAAGGGCATAAAAGTTCAGTCGAACCAAAACTGCCGAAACTTTCTCGAATGTCTTTCAGTAATGAGAGACATTTTTTCTGAGCCCAATTAGACCTATCATTCAAAAAATTTAAACTATATTCTGTTATACGTTTTGATTAAGAAATTTTTGTTGAGAATTATATTTAATACAAAAGCAATGGACTCGTTTCAATTAAAAAAATAATTACAGTTGAGTCCAGACTAATGTTACGAAAATACATATTTATATGAAACTATTTTTGGTATTTTATTAAAACTGAAGATCTGGAATAAAATGGAGCTAAAGTTAATTTATAGCTTTTATTTTAATCATTTTGATCTAAATTATATATTGATATAAACCGTAAATAATCGGCTCTTACTGTATAACATCTAAAATAAATTGCGAACTAATGTAATCCAGTGGTAAGTGAGACATCAGTTGGACATATCATTGATTCAATTATGAATTTCAAATCTTATAATATTGTCCAAAAAATTGATTTCAAAAACTTATAATTAAAGCTTAAAAATAGTAAAGTGTAAAGCAATTCAAATAAATTTAAAGAATAGTTTAATGTTTTTTGACTTAATGTGTTTGAAATAGAGGCAAATTTGGAATTGTTAGGCGATGTACAGAGAAATGTACTAAAAAAAAGTTTGCGGCAAAGTTTATAACTGTGACACGTGTTGATGATCGCAAAGAAGTAGAACGAGAAGTCGATATAATGCGATCATTACAACATCCAAGACTACTACAGCTATACGATGCCTTCGATGATGGAAAGACTCAGATGTGTCTCATTATGGAATGGTCTGTATCTTAGAGGCCATTAGCGCTCATTTAATTATGTTTATAATGAACGTGAAATAATTTATTTATTTTTTCAACTTTTTCTTCTTTTTCTTCTTTTTCTTTTCTGTTTCTTTGTGAACCATTGCTATAATATCTGTACATAATATGTAATATAGTATTGAAGGTGGAGAGCTATTTGAGCGGGTGATTGACGATGATTTTGTCTTAACTGAAAAGGCCTGTACAATATTTATGAGACAAATATGCGAAGGAGTCGAATATATCCATTCGCAGAATATACTTCATCTTGACATGAAGGTAACAATTATGTTTATTAAAGCAAAAATGTAACTCAGAATAACACTTTCTTCTTAATTTATTGCACTTTCCAAAGTTTTCTCTAAGTTACGTAAATCAATTTTTGGCAATCATTTATTGTTTTATTCAATCAAATTTTAATTAGAAATAAGACTCTGCTTTAAATACCTGTCAATCAATTATCTGTTACTTGAGATGTATTCATCATTTTCTCTGTGACTTACAGAATCTTAATCTTAATCCGTTTAAACCAGTATTCAAATGTCATTTAGTTCAGTAAACTTTTAGAAATACACTTTTGGCAGTTTGCTTAAGATCTCAATACTATATTAGTATACATTAGTATTGCAATAATAATAATATTGAATAAATCATTTTTTAAAAATACAAAATTTATTGCATTTTCATTTTGTATGTTTATTAGAATATCATAACTATATATAAATATTTCACATTTGATTCAATGATCCAATAATTTATATGAAAGAAAAATAATTACTAAAATGAAATTAAAGCTTATTTTACTTAAAGTAAAGCCTCTAAACATGTTTTACTTTTACTGTATTTAATAAATTAATGAGTTATTTGATACGAACGCTACAAATCATTACAAGAATGAAAAGATTAATGCTTTTAATTAAATTGATAATGAATTTTATTGCAATTCATGAGTTTTATTATCTATATCTAATTTAATGTTGAGAATCACTTAAAGAATTATTAAAATACCGGTACTTCTCATAAGCAGCTCATAAGAGTTTTCAATCAATCACTTATTAAAAGTTATAAGAAATGAAATAGTTTTATATATTTTCTTATCGCATAAAAATCTTATCAATTATAATGTTTTACGTTATAATGGCTTATGATATATCACCAAATATTAACTAATGCAAAATCATCAATTGGAGAGTTTTCTCGTCAATAGTTTATGGCTGTTTTGTAGAGCTAGGGATCAAAGTGATTGACATGCAATGTATGGATTTGCGTCTGAAGTGAAGTGACTGATTGTTTATGAACATGTTGTCAATAATGTCAAAATTTATCAAACGAACATCTATTGGCTCAAATATAACTTTACTTCGAAATAGAATGCTCAACAAATAAGGCTGAATAAAAAGTCAAGAATTTTAGATAAGATAATGGGGTGTCTCAAAACTTGACATTGAGATCATGCAATTATATTGAGATTTTTTTTGTTCAGCCTAATAATCTACTCAACACAGATTTATTTATTTTTTGATACTATTAATAGTAGTGCTGAATAGAAGAATAAAAGATTCGGTTTTAAAATTTTAATATTCGTAAGAACAGTGATGTTCAACGCTCGAGCGTTATTTATTATAAATATTTTTCAATCAATTATATTTTTTTGCAAAGTATTAATTTTTACACAAAAATTTATTTATTCAATTTTGAAGAATTTGAAGAATGTTCGCATTATCGCATGTATGTTTAAATTAATTTAATTTTTGCTTAATAAAAAGTCTCTCAGATGATTAAATTTGCTAACTTGGCGCTTGAGCTTGAACATTACTGCTTAAAAGTCATTAATGCTCTTTTGATGCGGTCGTTGGGTTTTTGTAATAAGAAATAGAGTATTTATTACAAAGGGGTGAGTATTTTCGAGAGTTGCACTCTCGAGTCTCGGTCGAAAACTGACTTTAATAATTAAGCTTTAGGTTAAATATAACTTTAAAATTAAAAGATACAAAAATGATTTTACAAGAATCTAGCCATTTTTTAAAGCAGATTATCATGTATTAAATATCAGTATTCTTAAAAATATTTGTTTTGTGAATTTTTTTTTTGAAAAACTTATAAATTAATCAAAAATATTTATTTAGTTCAAATTTTGAGAGTCTCGCGGAACTTGACTTTCGTACCCCCTCTAATAGAAAGACAACACACATAAACAATATCACAATTTTATTCTTAATGTTTACGAGTTACTAATTTTAAATCGTCGCTTTGGAACTATACTGTCGTATCTCTGATTGAAATAACATTACAGATACGACAGTATAGTTCC